>JABASC010001261.1:0-25361 GCA_019776185.1 Plutomurus gul | reverse complement strand
GTTAAAACCGGTTAAAACCAATTTCAGCCGGTTTAAACAGGTTAAAACCGGGTGATTTAATGGTTTTAACCGGTTGAAATTGATTTAAACCGGTGGTTTTGACCGAGTGGTTTAAACCATCCGAAACACTTCTATTTTCACCTACCTTTTACTAAAATTGTAATACTATTAAACATAATTCAATTTGAGAATGGCGTCGATACTTGTAACATTAAATGGATCCGTGCTGACTGATTTTTTGAAATAAAAGTTGGCACACTGACTGGTAAATATACATAAATACATTTTGTATGTATGGTATGAATAACAGGTCATAAAAGCGCCAGTGGGGAAAATTCTTGGTGGGACGAGCACAATAAATTACATGTTCTTTAATAGAGGAAGTCCCTTGGATTTCGATCTTTGGGGGAACATGACGGGGGACATCAGCTGGAATTACGACGCTGTCTTGGAACATTTCCAAAAATCAGAAAACTATAATGGCGAATTCCCCTTGGGAGGTAAACAATATCCCAATAATGTCACAGTGCCTTCCACACAGTACACCCATACAAAGCCTTTTACGTACTCTTATGGAAAATTAACACTAAATTGCTTTTTGATTTTTTGACCCCCATGAAATAAAAGACAGCATTGAAAATAATAAAATATGAACTTAGGGAAACACAGGAAATAGTTTTTGTGAAAAAAGTTTGTTATTTTAGCTCACCATGCATCCGGTGGTCCGCTAACGATTTCATCACAAAGTTACGCACCCGGAAAATCCAATTGGTTGGAAGCTGGAAGAGAGAAGGGCTACCAAATTAAAGATCCTAATGGCCCTCAAGTTATCAGTAAGCTGTTCGTTTATGTAATTGTTTTCAATTAACCTCACACTTCAATAACCTGAACTTTCTTAATAACAAAGGTTTTACTCCGGTCGAGTACAACAAAGAGGCTGGTAAACGAGTGGGATCCTACAAAGCTTTTCTCCAACCAATTGAATCCACAAGATCAAATTTAAAAGTTGAGAGATATGCCGAGGCAAACAAGGTATTCTATTTAAATGCAGTACCCTTATAACCCATAATACCGTTACGTGAGCGTTAAAGCAACGGAAATTACATATCATATAATTGTTAAATGTTTGGATTAAATGTAATTTTTATTCTTCATTTCAGATTTTGTCGGATGAAAATAACAGAGCCTACGGATTGACATATACGAAGCACGGAGTGCACAGAGGAGTCTACGCAAACAATGAAATAATTATTGCTGCAGGAGCATATGGATCACCCCAACTACTCATGAAATCGGGGATTGGTCCTTCAGAGCTCCTGGAAGATTCACATGTAAATATGCATAAAATAATTTTATGTTATGATCTATCAAAACAATTTCTAGAAAAAAACATTTTCCAGATAATTCCAAGGGTGAACCTACCAGTGGGACAAAATTTACAAGATCATCCTCTAATTCCAATAAAAATACTCATAACAGATAAATCTGCAATGTTTGACCCAAATACAGATTTGAATGAGAACACTGTCAATGAATACCTACATCAGGGAATTGGTACTATTTCAAACGATTTTATAATAAAGTATTTGTTATTTAATTAATTATGTCACAATGTTGCATTGAATTTTTATTTTTAATAAGGGCCATTGACAAGTACATCAGCTTTAAGCGGTCAAGCCTTTGTGGCTTCTTCGGTGGCCATCGCAGAGGGATATCCTCAGTGGGCAGACATACAGTTCAGCTTGTACAGTCAGAATTTCCCCACAGCACTACCGAACTCTTTCGAAAATGAAACAGCTATCTACATCTATCCGTATCTGGGTCGACCAAAGAGCAGAGGTTGGGTTACGTTGAATTCCACGGATGTACACAGTGCTCCCTTAATCGACTTTAACTTTCTACACGATCAAAGAGATATCCAAATTTTCACTGATGGTAATTATTGCCTTTTTGTATGTAGCATAAGGTTTAATTACTGTACAGATTTAGTACAAATTGCAAACTATAGGTAACTACAATATAGGAATTCAATAAGGATTTTTATCATGTTAAACTGTGAAAATTAAATACAGACAATTCTACCTGTTGTAATCCTAATCCTAATGAAATCTAAGGATTTAATTGAAAAAGCAAACAAAAATGTATTGTGTGCACAGCCATTAAAATAACTTTGGATCTCATTGAAACGACAAGAGCGTACGAATGGATTGGAGCCTCTTACCCGTCGACCCCTCTTCCTGCTTGTAATCATTTGCAATTTAGGTCTGATCCTTATTGGGAATGCTATATCAGAAATACAGTCATTGGTGGGAATCATCCTTCGGGCACCTGCAGAATGGGTCGTGGTTCATCAGACCCAAATGCTGTCGTAGATTCTAAACTCAGGTAAAGAATTTAATTTTCTCTTTTTAATTCGCCCTCAACGGTCTAATAATAATAATACATAACAAAAAGATTTAAATTTTTAATCTGAAACAGAGTGATTGGGGTGGAAGGACTGCGAGTTGTGGATGCATCCATTATGCCTGTGATTACGAATGCAAACATTCAAGCCGCTGTTTTCATGATAGCGGAAAAAGCAGCAGCTGAAATAAAAACCCACTGGGGATTTTAAAATTTGACCACATTTCTTTTGCTATTTGATTCCAAATACATCTATGCACTAATAAATAATTGCGCAAGTAAATTCAACACATTTTTGACTTTCCCTTTTTATTAACATTCTATAACTAGAATTTTTTAAGGTATTTCACACATCAGCTATCTTATCCACTAATCATAATTCCTTGGACATTTTAATGAAGGTGAAGCGGATTCCCAGTACCGTCGACTGTGTCATTTAACACTTTAAATGATTCAACCCGCAATAATTTTTTCGTTCTTCTCCGGGTAAAAAAATCTTAAAACGGACAGTGGAAAGCCCTAGAAATTCTGTATCGTGTATTTATTTATTTGTGAGAGTGATTGAATTGAAGCATAAAAATGTTTTCGTGGAATGCTTCGGAATGTGAGAGTTAGAGTGAAAGTATTGCAAAGGGAAAATTTCAGGATTCATCTTGATGATAAGAAAGGATTAGAATAGTCTCCATATATTTGGCTTCTCTGTGTGTGGGTGCACAAAAGAAAATGTGAGCTCCAATCAGTCAGTCACCAAAATTCACGGGAGTATTGGGAGGCAGGGAGAGGGAACTGATTGTGCTACCGTGAATGACTGATTGTGAAGTGAACTCGAAAGAACCTATTCAAAGGCGAAAGAATCATTTACTATGCCTACTAGGCTCTTACCTTTTTCCTTATTACCAAGTCATGTTTGCTACGACTAAGGACTTCTTCCATTCAAATGTGTATATTTTCTATCTCTCTCTATGGATTTCAGTTGCTGAAGTTTTGATTAACCCGAGATCTGTGCCTCGTGTCGTCTGTCCTCATTTTCGTTCACTCATTGCTCATCATCGTCTTTGGTCTCCACACTCAGATTTACAAAAACATATATCGTAATATAAAAAAGATTGATATTCTTGTTTCTAATTTCTTCGTGAACATTTTCAGCAAGCGTTTGGCGAGGGTTTGAGTGGTTGAGTTCAAAATAGACAATTTGGAGCTCCCCTGAGAAATCAGCAATCGTAGTCAAAGCCCTGTCCCCACCACTCGCCACCCACCTTGTTATAATTGTAGTTATGTGGCCTTTCTCAATCACCAACTGTCACCACAGTATAAAGTCATAATTTCATTTTAACATATTTCACTAAAAAGATTCTCGTCAATTTTCAATTTGATTCACTGCTGCAATTGCGTGTAATTTTACATTTTATGAATAAAAAATGTCAAAAAATAACGATGCACTTCTATATGATAAGCATGTTTCAAAATAATAATTATTATTACCAATTTAGCCACACAGCGTACATTGCTTCATAGAAAATTGTGAACGTGCTTTTACATTGAAACAATTTAATTTACTCTGCTCGCTTCGTTAGGTTAGCTAGAAGCGAAAGAATGCACACGTTGGTTACAATTGTTTAAAAGATCGACAATACCTTTTCTACGTCAAACCAGGGTTTCAAACATCCTACCTTGTTTCTACACGAGATGTGTTCTAAACTGTGGTTGACAAATTTAAACTTTTAGGTATTTAAATAAATTGCTAAACGATTGTTACATGTATTAGTAATTAGGACAATCACATATGAATTACAGTATACTTTCTATGTTGTGCAATCCACGTAAAAATTCATTTCTCCCGTTTCTCACACTATTAGTTTTCCCACTCGAAACCCTAGATCGAACGTAAGTCGTGGGGGAAATCAAATGGAACCGTCTCCTTTAATTATATTAAGGTGGATTTTGTAGCCCTTGTTCTTCATTTCTTACATTATAATAGTATTGTATCTGGTCGTAAAGCTCATTTTCTAATACTGCAGTTACCCTGCTTATTCAATTTTGAGGAAGAAGGCGAATCCTGCACTGAAACAAAAAACATGTGAACCAAACCAGATTTCGTACACTTTTTAAGTTTACTGCGTCCTGATGATGAATAATGAATAATGGTTGCGTGTGGCAGCAGAAGAGTTCTACATCTTATAAATACAAACAAGTAAGTCCTGCTAAATAAAAAGATGGATACTTACATATACAGAGATTTAAGAAAAGAACAAATAAGTGCATTCATACAGCACTACTACATTATGTAAATGCAAATAAAGAAATGGGAAAGTAAGTGTAGAGAATGAGTGAAAGGAATAAAGGAAAAGAAATACTCTGGAGGTTTGGAAATGAATTCGGACCATCTCTTCTCTCCTTCTTCTTCTTCTTCTTCTTCTTCTTCCTGCATGCAAAGCAAAGGGAAAGGAAACGGGGAGGAAAAGAAAGAGACGCGAGAAGGAACTACTAAAACATCAAATAACATCATATTCCAACAAATGCTCTGCAATTCAATGCATACGCCACGCTACACTTACACTTGCTTTCCTTTCTTAGCAGCAGCAGCAAAACCAAGCTAACGAGATTCTTAATCTCAACTTGAGCCACCGACATCCATTCATTCGAATAACTCAAATCACGAGATTAGACATTTCCCTTTATTCCCTTTCACAAACTGATTTCATATGGATTTTATCGCTTGTCTCTCTCTCTATCCACGCTATATACTTACATTACACATCTGCTGCTTCTTTTCAAATCACAGCGTTCAGTAGCGAATTCCTAATTAAAACGTTCCAATTGTACGCCGTTAAAAACATCTTGGCAGAATTCTAAATACGTATAAATTATATTTAAATAGGTATTTTCTCTGATTGTGAGTTTTTTTGTGGTTGGAGAAACTAAATCACAAATAAAATTATCCATATTGAAGATGTTTGTCCATATTGTTTCAAATTAAAACAGTTACAAGTACGGCTATACTTTAGCTAATTAAAGTACTGTTTAAGTATCCAGTCATCTGGGAAAGATTGTTCTTATTTTCAAATCTGTACAATAGTGTACACTTGATATGGCGCACAAAAATTTGTTAAGTACATTCGGGTTTTTCCAAGTTTGGTATATTATTCGCGCCCCGCCGTAGCAAAGCGTGGATGAATAGTGGATGAAAATGGCACAAGCAGAGTTTTCCGCGATTACTAATAATAGGAATTAAAATGTAACCTACGGAGTACACAGATAGGGACAATACTATATAAGTGTATAAGGGCACACATTTGGATAATGAAGGAGGCTCGGTGCTGGGGCTTCGTTTGGATTCATGGTTGAATTGAGTTGATTCTCGGAGAATGAGATGATGAGTGAATAAGTTGATCCGAGCATAGTAAAAGTGTATAGAGAGTGAGAGGACGTGATTTATACAGACAATTCTTATTTAAGTACCTTAACCAGCTCACAGTGAGTGAGTGAGTGAGTGCGAGTGAGTCTGTGAGCTGAACTCGAGTGAAGTGCATGGATTCCACCAACTCGACTCAATTTAACTGAATTTCTAAGAATTTTATTCACTTTAATATCTTCTCTAATACATACGTACATACATGTACATAAAGTACACTATATTAGTATATGACCTAACGGTAGTAGTCACTATATGTATAACCATGGAATATGCTTAAATACAGGCTGGTGCTATTATAATGTAGAATGGCTAAAATATGTATCTACTAGAAAAGTGAGGAGGAGAAAGGAACGACTTGAAGAATTACGAGTCAACTGAACACACAAAAGTTACACATGCGAATCGGATGATATGACATGACTGAATGAGAATCAAATTCATTTCTATAGTGAACTGTTCTTCCTTCACCGTGTGTATACCTATAGATAGTTGAATTCTATGGATAGTATGTAGGTATATAAAAGTATTGACGATGTACATAGTCGCTTCTATTCTTGTCTCATCCTTTTACTTACATTTCCATTCAATTCCTTCTCATTCATTTGCTATCATTTATTCTCAGCTGCTTCTATCTTACTTTCTGCCCGTCTATCTACATCTAGAGCATTTTGTCACCAGAAACACTTTTTCCTACACAAAGATACACCAATATATAACATATTACATTTCCGTCTCTTAAACTTTAGCAGTGCTATCTCCAATAGAATACTTATAGGCATCAATATAACCGTGTTTGGGTGCATGCTTTCGTGCAGATAGTATTTACAAGGTTTTGAATTTACTCACGTCCTTCGTCATTCCTTTCTTTTCTTTGCTTGTATTTTATTAGACGAGAGCTGCAAAGAAGATTCATACTTTGAGTCTTTTATGACTGTCCTGTCGCATACATCAAATCATATTACAAGATTCAAATCAAATCACAATTCGTAGCTGAACGACTTATTCTCGCCAATCTAGTGGAAACACATTGAGTCACTCATTCATTCAGCTCCACTCGCATTCTCGCTCCCCGTTCCTATTCTTATACTTATAGGCTTTGCCTCTGCTGTGAAACCGAGTGTATTCGTTTTATAAATAAATACACATTGGGAGAAAGAGTAAATGATTTTGGTGCTTAGAGTTTTCTCTCTACTTAAGAAATTCTAAGTGCTTGTCTTCTATTTCCTCTTGGTCCACACACCAATCTACTTTTGTGTTGTACTCTGTGTGAAAGTCTCTGTATTTTCTCATGTGTATTCTAATTTCTGTTGAAAAGAAGAGGATTGTCATTGTGAGTAATCGTAAGTATCTGTTGAAGTTGAGTAAATGTGATGTAATTTTTGGCAGCAGACAGACAGACAGTCAACTCTACTCTCTCTCTCTCTCTCTCTCGATTCCATTGAAACTTCTTTTCTTCACAGACTCGTCTTTAATTTCCATCGCACCTAATACAATTTACTATAGGTATATTGTAGTAGTTTGGAAGAGAGAGAGAGAGTGAGTGAAAGATAGAAAGTTGGAATGAAAGCCAAGGATGGCAGAATGCACACACACCGTCAAATAAGAATGCGTCTATAGGAATGGCAGCAGTTACTACTATGTATCTGTATTTCTATGAGAAAGTAATTCCAGCAGTCTCTTCCAACGAATAAAACGTAAAGAATCTACTTTTGTGGAAAATATACATAGACACGAGTGAGATAAGTAGGAATTTTTGGCTACGATTTCCTTTCCCCATTTGGCCACGATCTTTTTCACTGCTTCTTTTATTTCTAATGAGAACATATAGCTGCAAGAATAATGTCGTCGGGTAATCATATAAGTAGTATAAATACTAGCGAATAATGCGCTGTAATCGAGGTCCAGGTTTTTGTTGGCGTTGAATTTTATTAGTCGAGAAGAAATAGAAAAGCGAAAAAGAAAATGTTAGTTGCTTGCTTTTTTCCTCGTAGATTAGTTTAGTCGTTGTCGTTGACTTACGTGAGTCAAGGTATCCATTTCGGGGGTTTCCTACTTAGAAGATTATCGTAAAGTTATCAAAAAGTGTTTGGACCTGAAATTTGTAATCCTTGAAAACTTAAAATGTGTGTTCATTCCACTGCACGTATAAATCACTAAATTAATGTCTAATTACTAATTTAATATTATGTAGATCATCTGGATGTAGTGAAAATAATGAAGCAAATAAAAAAATTGTGTGAACCTTATAGATTTTATTGACCACATGGTATATTGTTTGTAATAAATACAATTGAGTACAATGAAAGGTACGGGATTTTCGGAACGATAAACGAAATTTCTCATGGTATTTCAGTTAGATGATAAAAGACCAGGGATTTTGTGAGTTTGGTTACCCATAGTGGCTACCCTGGGCATAGCTGGAGATACTAAAGAGGATATTACATAATGTGTTGTATACGGAAATAAGAATGATTGTAGTACAAGTGTTTTTTTGTGTCGTTTCTGTAGTGAAAGTTGCAATCAGCCTCTCGTGATTCTGTTCATCATGCGGTATGTGGCCAAAACCTGGTTGCCTTCTTTCGTGGCTGTAAGGAGCAGAGAAAAGAGAAGAAAAAAAACCTTATGTATGTAGGTACATGGAGAAAAACGTATTTCAATAATGGGAAAGTGAAAAGGCAGCTAGGGCTGAAGCCAAGCCAAGGCAGGGAGTCAAAGCCAAGCCAAGTGCTATCAGTCTCTACTTTTAGGTAATGCTCGCTAAGTGCTCTCTGTATATGAATGTAGCGTTCGAGGAGCTGCAGAGGTATTTACAATAAAGTACAGTGCAGATATGATGGAAGGATAAACGAAGAAAGATAAGGGGAATATTCTGTTGTGGGAAGAGTCGAGTCGTTCACTGAAATGAAAGAGAGAAATGCGAACCAGTCGTTGACGTTACACAAGTTCCCCAGATTTCACTCACACTTTTTAAACGTCCTACCTTATGTATGTACTTTGTGTACATTTATACTTTATAAAGATACAATGTGCAAGCTCCTATAACGCACAAGTGCACACACCACCATCAAATTCTGATCCTCCTCCCGCCAGTCTCTTGTCCTCTGTCTCTATTATTGCTCCCACCAAGTGCGTCGTTTACCCAAAAATGCTTTCCCATTGACACTTACAGGGTGACAGGATTCACAGTAAATATTTAAATACTTTTCCATTACAACTGTCTTATAGCATAGAATAATATGTATATATAAAAAAGCAACCGAAAATTCCTCTACAACATTACTAAGAAATCCAATGCAATGTGCATAAATTACTCTCACGATAATTAGGAAATTTAAATTAAATAAACAACAATTACTAGTGGTGGGTAGACAGTTATATTTACATATGAGATCACCCTGTATTGCTTTGTACATGAATATGCAGATATGAGGGAGGATTGAAGAGAGAGTGAGAGTATGAGTGTGATGACATCAGGGAAAAGAGGAGCACTTGTAATGCAACCGAATGAACGTAACGATATAAATTCAATATACATAAAATGTGCACGTCAATGTGTGTATCTCCATTATATAGTGCTTTGCTTATTCTTCCTTTCTTTTCTCTCCCCGGGCTTTCTCATCTCTTTTTTCTGGCTTAAGTTGCCCTCAATGTTCTTAGTCTCCACATTACGTTGTCTATTCACTCAGTCGACTCATCTCCGCGTGTCTCCTCTTCTTCTTCTTCCTCCTCAAGCACACACACACACATATATACATATTATGTATATGTAGATTGTGTGCATTGTCAAGTCAAGTCAACTGCACTGTTTCTACTACAATATTCAATCTGAGCTTACTTACTTAGTTTAGCATTGGTTAGCTTCGGTGAAGGGATGTGAAGTGAGCTGGAAATATTGCACATTACGGAGGCTGCAGTTAAAGGAATTTTCCTTTCCTTCTGACATGACTCGTCGACTCACTCACTCACTCACTCACTCGTCCTTCTTAGTTTTTGGCTTTTCGCTTAAAAAATACTGCGCTTTATTCTATTGTGACCGTCTTGTCTTCGTAGCATTCCATTTGGCTCCTGCTCTACTCCTTTCGCTTCCTTTTCTTCTCTTACTCTCTCTCTCTGCCTCTATCTCTATTTAGTAGGTATATACTATATATAGTAAACACATAATATGTATGTATATGGTAGTGTAGTGAGTAGTGAATGACTCTCGGCGTGTAGTATTTGTATTGTTGGATGCGTCAGTGGCAGAGAGAAGGAAGGCAAGACATGTCATACGATAAGAGGATATAAGTGCATCTCAGCCGAGAAAAAATAGGAAGGTAAGTACAGCCATAATAATAATGTACTTGTGCTATGCACAACAGATACAATAAGCTGTGTCTTCCATTGTATTCTCCTATAGAAGATTATAACATGTGCTTACAGGCATGGCATGTACATATACCTGAGTTGTATATTGCAATATTCTCTTGATGCTACACATTGACTATGTACATAATGTCCTTTTCCCCATTCTAGAGAAAGGATGGAGAGAAAGGAGGAGATCTGCATGAACATTTTTATATAACAATTCCCTGCTTACTCGCGTCTCTTTTGTAAAAGTATTACATGTTGTGCATATTCCACTTACCATATTTGATTTCAGTTGTTACTTGACTTGACTATTCACTGCAAAAGTTCACTGCAGCTCAACGAGTATTCGGGTTCGTTGGGGAACTCGTCTCAAACCCACCACTATTTACAAATAAATACTTCAAGGTGGTCCTTGTTGTAAATTGGGGCAAACATTCACAAAAATCCTGAGAATTAATTCCGTTTTGTTGTAAAACTTTGGAAAAAAAGTTTAAAAAAATAAAACCCCAGTACAATCCCCGTGGGTCTAAGATTTTCTTTCAGATCAACCCTGAGCATACTTTGCCGGCAGTTAAAGAGGAGCTAAAGGATTTCTTGGTGGCGTTATTGTATTGGCTATAAGTACATAATATTATGTAGATGTGAGCAGAATGGAAGCATATAGTTGAGGGAGTGGAGATCCGCATATATTCAGTGCTAAGTAATGCGACTGAAGTGAAATGTTTTACTCTCGTTCGTTTGCTGTGCTCCACCGGTGAAGGTGCACTGCTGCTTGCTTTTGTATAAACGGTGAGTCGCCTTGCTGCAGGAGGTTGAGGTAAAAGCGAGAGAGAGAGAAAGAGAAAGTCAACGATTCCCACTCTGAGAGCTGCTCGGCAGTTTTAGAAAATGTTCTTGGCATTTTTCTTGTAGCTATTTTCTCGCTTAAACCATTTTTATCGTGTATGAATGCTTTGTGCCACTCTTGCCACACGGAACAATGCGATGGAATTGATAAATACGTCACGGCGAGTCAAGTCGAGTCAATGGCCGCAGGCGACGAATGAGAAACTACACGACAACTTTACATTCACAACTATCACCGTGTACTTGTTTTGTGCAGCCGACAGTGTTGATGGTGGTGGTGGTGGTTGGCGGTGGTTGGCGGTGGTGGGAAGGAGCCCAGCAGCAGCAGCAGCAGCAGCAGCACGACGTGACTGTCGCAAGGTACTTTCCCCTGGCAAACGCCTTGGATAATGTAATCGTATGTACGTAATGCAAAAGTATATGATGATACGTCCGTTTTATATCTTGCGTTTAACATTACCGACATTACATTAGGCTATGTTATGTTACATAACGATTGGGATATGAAACAGGAGAAATCTGTGGCGCATAGAAACAGCTACATTATCTACAGATGAGAGCAAGGAAAGGTAAGGGAAGCCAAGTCATGCCAAAGAAAATCCGTATAGGACTTTTTGGCTTTAGAGAATCTTTTGTCATTGTTCGTCCTCTCTCTCTCTCTCTCTGCCATTTGATTTGAATTTTTTCTACCACCAACCACAGTCAAAAAGGAATCAAGAGATTTCCTACCTAAGGAATTTTGGTGGAGGCTTTTAGCTTAGCTTTCTCTCTCGCCGCTTTCACGGACCAGACAAATATCTGTATACTGTGAACATACAACTAAATGCATGAATGGACGAGATACTGCAGCCAGCCAGCAGAGAAAAGTAGAGCGTTAAAGCTGATGTATTGTATTGTCATGTATTAAATACAGCCACATGTATGCATACAAGTGTACTATAGCTGCTGTGCCATGTGAAAGAGAAAGCGGGCGAAAGGTAAATGTGAAAGTAGAGTAAAAACGGCAGGCCCATTGAATTGAATAGAACTTACGGAAATATGCATTGAGGTAACCCCACCAATCCCAGCAGGCATTCGGGTTTGCCAAAGTCGCCACCGTTTGTGGAAATAGCACGATGATGTTATTCAGCTCGGCTGCTTCCATGTAGCCACTCCTGGTCGCGTAAGTATCTCCTACTTGAGCTCTACTCTTGCCCAAAGTCCAAACAACAAAATAAACATCAATATCTCAATTCACACACCACAATCTGACACCAAGCACAACTGTCGCCCTATTACACACAAAGTATCGAGGGGATAACGAACAGCGTTGTTAGCCTTAAACTAAACATTCCTGTACTATATACTACCATATACTATTTATTTATATAGAGATGATAATATACATAGCAGAGCTGAGTTTACTATATAAACCGACTTTTGCTTTTAATGGCTTTCACCTCAGGACGTCTTCTTCTTCGAATCTCTGGCTTGCTCAGGTACAGAACACAGAGCACAGTCTACAATTCACAGTTTGGAAAATAACCGGATTTGGTAGTCAAATTCAGTTTACAGCCAAAGAATCCCCTTGTTAACAGACTCTGTTTATAAGAATCGTGGCGAGAGCAGGTTTGTGCACATATGCGTCCCTGCTACACATATCACACATAAGCGGCTATGATTGTCACGTCGTGAATGCCAAATGTAAGAGTCATGCTCGTCATCTCCATTCTTGAATACAGATATTGTAAGAGAGTGAAGTCTGTTTGAAGGAAAGCAATGCTTTAATAGCAATGCACGTCATGGTGTGCTCAGAAATGTAAGACTTGTCTTCAGTGTGGCTTTGAATTGATTTATTCTCCGCCACTGCCACCTAATCATATGTGGGCCATGCAGAAATATTCATATTAGCATCAGAAACAGACAAAATAAAATGTAAAGCTGGGATTTCTGCAAATGGACAGTCCAGAACCAACTTACTACAAAAACAGATTTTCCCAAGTGCTTAAGAATTTACAAAATGCACCTTTTCATTCTTTGGACTTCTTTCCAGCTTTGCAAACTTAATTGTATCTATTACCGCATAATTGCAAGTCTTTGCTTAGTGCTTGTGACTTGTTATAAAAACGCAAGCGTGTTTTCTTAAATGTTGGATTTCCGTGTCGAGTGAAATTTTCTGATTCGCACACGATACGTGTAGAAACATGTACTTGATTATTTGCCTGTGCTTTTAAGTAGGTAAATTTTGGAAATCGTGAAGAGAATTCGTCCTGGAAATTTACTTCAGATGATGTTGCACCCACAGCTAGCCCGTGCCCCTATGTTCTGTGCTGTGTATAACTTTAGCCGCTTCTCGGCAAAAACAAAACGTACAATTAAGAAGTCTGCGACTTCTAAGACGTTGCGAGAAGGAGGAAAACAATTTGTAATTAATTATACAGAGTTTCAAAGTCTTTACTACCTAAATAGACAAATGAAACTTAATTGCTGTATAGTCGTGTGTACGGATAAAATCTGCCAACTACTCCAGAGAGTCACCCATGCAACTATAAGTGGAACTTTACACAAAGAATCATGAAAGGAGTGCATCTCTTTGTAATTATCTCTCTCTCTCTCTTTCCATCGTTTTCTATATACAGATTTCTATAATGTATAGAGATTCTATAATTCAAGTTGTTACTTTTGAATTTTGTGCATTTGTTAAGTTTTAATATCTGGTTGAGTGAAAACGTGGAATAAAGAAATTGGGAGCGAGGCTGCTGTGGTTTTAAGCTTTAAAGTGCCTATTTCTGCATGCTGTCTACTTTGTACGTGTCACTACAATGACTACAATACATTAATACTGCACAGAAGTGGTAGCCAGGTTTTTATGTTGATTTTAATTTGTTTCATCATCAAAACCCCGTAAACCGTTTCCCTCTTAAAGGGGGCAATTTGGATAATGCACTCATCATCGTACGTCTACAAAGGAGAAATTAATTATTTCAGTACTGCGAACGCTGTTCGAAAACCATCCGATCGATTATTCTGCAAAAAATGCTTGCTTGTCCGCTAACTGCAAAATACATGTTCATTTGCATCTATAAGTAATTCTCGTGGCAGATCCTACCAAGACTCAAAATGCAAAAGTAAGTATTTGCACACTCACTTTGTCAGTGATTATATTGTCAACCAGAGTTAACAGGAATATTATTTTCTCTTTTAGTTGAAACCTCGTTATAGAATATTAAATGATCCTGTGTCAGAATATTGTGCACAAGGTAACTCGTTATATAAGTGGTTAGTGCTTTCCTAAACACATTTATATAACTGAGAGAGAGAATGCTGTAGTGAATGTTTTGACGGGATAGGAGCACGCAGTGAGACATTGTGAGAGAGTTCTTATTAGTTCTTCACTTGACTGCTTTACATATTCCAAGAGGATGAGCTTATTTCTCGAACTTATTAATGGGCGAAAGTGGAAATAGTAACAGTCGACGACGACGACGACGAGGATCCCTGCCTTTTCTATCTACCCGTCTGCTCTCTCTATTCTTTTCATTGTGTAGCTTGCTAGAGAGACAGTTCCGCCCCGCTAGTCAATCCACTGCAATATCTATACACGTTGACTAGTAAGTAGGCTTATTCCTTGAATTAAATTGTTAGCATTAGCAAAGGAAAAGAGGAGTGTGCTAACAACAGAAAAGAATTCAATGAACGCCCACCTCATTTTTCCTCCTGGAGAATATAGATTTTAACGAAATTAACTTACCACCCCCGAGCACATATCATTAGCTTTCTAGAAGTTCGCATTGACCAATTTTCTTCTACTCCAATGCACCACACAACCATATGAACGGTTTGACACGATTTCTAAATCTTAAGCCAACTAAAAACTATTTATTTATTTATGCAAATTCAAATTCATATCACGTTATTGTTTTATAAATGTTCGTGAAATGAATTGGACCCTGGAAAGTGCTACCTTGAGCACAATTTTACTGCATAGTAAAAATGGTGTATGTTTTTACTATAATGTGGTACTGTGGTTTGTTTGAACTATGAACTTGGACAAAAATCTAGATGTCTGCCAAAAGGCAAACTGCGTATTTGCATATTTGATTGTGCATTAAAGCAAAGGAAAATAGCTAAAAATATTAATGATGGAAAGGAGCTGTGGGACGTTGTCTGTAGCTGCGACGTAAGCTGATTGCAAGATTGCAGGCAACGTAAATACCGAGATAAATTGGAAGGGTAATGCAATCTGCATGTAGTGGGTAGCTGAGCGCAGAGTTCTGCCTGCTGCAACTAGTAGTATAAGATATAAGGTACCTATATAAGTACATTATAATAGTAGATGTAGCATGTACCGCGTGTATAGTGTGGTGGAAGTAGGTGGTAGTAGTACAGCACATTACACAGATTTACTTTCTCCACTTTCACTCAACGATGCATGCAACTATTTGTAGTAAGTTCATTTAGGAGAGAAAAATGTGTGTGCTCGGAGGGAGGACCGTCGGCAGTTATATTCTATGTATGTTGGCTGGATAGAGAAGTTTCATGAAAGAAATTCAAGTGAGCCATCAAAATTCTAAATTACCCACCACAGGAACTAACCGAATGTTTTCCTTCTCCTCTCCTGCTCGTCTCTCTCTCTCCCAGCTTCTTGGAAAGTAGAAATTAACTTTTTTGTAGATGATGGCTTGGCTAGACTATCATCACTTCAGGCCAAACTTTATCGTCTCTTTGCTTTACTTATTATTTGCTTGAGTTGAGAATTACTCTGGTAATGTAGTAATACTTGTACTATGTATGTACATTCTTGATATTACACAGATCCTTGAATGCCAGTTACTTAGTTATTCTCAACAGTTTTCTTTTCAGACTCTCTCTCTCTTTATCTGTTCGTACTGAAACTCGCAGTAGCAATATATCTATCCCTATTATAAAAAGATTATGTAATGGAGATTCCTCTCTCTCTTCAGATCAAATTCTGTGCGCTGTTTTGTGGTCGGTCGTGCTCGTAAATTTTAAGACTCCGGAAGGAGAACTCGATTTTTTTAATGAGAGCGAAGAAAAAAAAGGAATGAGTAGAGAGACAAGTCAAGTTAACTTGTTAACTTACGCGTTTTGAGTGCAGCCATGGAAAGCAATGTGAAGTCGGCAACGGGTCGCACCACTGCGACAACCGGAAGGAACGTACACGTAACCGGAATTGGCCATGCTAGACAGACTTGGGGCAAATGTAAAAAATTCCGACTGGTCGAATTCGATGAATTGACCGTTGGGCACTGTTGATGCGTCAGGTCGGATCAGGGAGCCTCCGTATAGAGAATTCAACATTTCAAAAGCACCTTTGTAGCCGCAATTGTTAATCCAGGCGTCATTTGCTGATGAGGAACTACAGGGAGCACCCCAATTGTCGGTTGGCTACAATGGGATTTTATATTGTTATCAGTGCGCGGGAAACTGTTTTTAAATGCACAATTTCACCAAGAGCGCATTATTTACACAAGTGATGCAATGTTCCTCACCTGACCATGGTTTGCTGGGATATCAAATTTCGTGACCACATTTGCGCCATAGTTATTGTAAAAATCTTGAATATTCCGACCCGAAGCTGTCAACAAATCAAAAATATTTTAGTACTGCGATTCAAAGTGTCGTCTCTACTATCACCACTAGTATTTATGTATAGAGTAGAGCCACAAAACAAAAAACAATACTTTTAATTAAATATATTTCATGTGATCAGATTGGTGACAGACTCAATTAGTACGTCATAAGACAGAATTAATTTTCCTTACGAGGTAGTACGACCGCATCTTGCGTTCCATGAAAGATAAACACTCTGCTTCCTCGAATATTCGCTGTGGAATCGATTCTACCAGAATTTGCAAGGATATTTGCTTCCGCAATAAGAAAAGGAACGTTTACTAAGTTCGGAGTTGACATGCAGGTGGTGGCGGCTGTAACACCGCCATAGCCGCACATGTAGGGAACTACAAAAAGAAGGACAATTTTATTACTCAAACTATTATATCACATTTTCCCATTCCTGCTCCAAATTCACTTTTTGAATAAAAAAAATCAAATAAATTAAGAGGAAATTGAGTAGTTTGAACGAAAACATCTTTAATAATCAAGTTGAATTTATTAATTATGTCTTATTTATTAATTGATTCAAATTTTTTTTACCAGAGGCAAAAATTCCACAGCCCGAGATTTGACTAGAATGGGCGAAATGAAAGATGGTGGCGATGGCACCTCCAGAGCTAATTCCTGAGACAGTGATCGCCCCTGTATCCACATTGTACGTCTCTGGAAACAAATTCCAAGAATAATGTAACCGAATCAATTAATTTTCTTCCCACTGCTGTCTACACAAGTGCTTATCTAATGCTTATAACCGCAATATAGAAAATCATTTGAAGAGACTTCAAGTTTATTTTAATTACTATGCTTTATACTCATTTTATATACTTATGCACTTACGCAATCTGTCAGCTCCTTCTACATTTACCAAAAAGATGCTGGCAACCACAACCACAAAAATTAAACTACCAGCCATTTTACCAGTGATAATTTCTGAACACAATAACTCGTAGCACTTTTTACATGCGACTCAGGCCTAACGGACACTGTCGAAAAGTACTTGGAATTATTTCTATTTATAGAGAAATATTCTCGTTTAATGGACTTTTAAGTAGACGGTTTATTGGTACTCGAGGTAAACATGATAAAATTCTTTATTTTCTCGATATTTCAATAACAAACAGTTATTTTCATCAGGTGAGTTACATTAGAACATGAAAGACAAATTGTTTAATTAATGGACTTTATCGCTGTCACTTTCCATCTAATTAAATTCTGTGTCGGCTTAAAATGTGGTCACTCAATATCAACATGAAACTGTTTTGTTTCATGTTCGTACCGACTTTTATCATTCCAACAGTTACATCATTGGGTTTTCCTTATCAGCTTATACATTGTACCCTTACCACATATAAATTGTTTTCTGTTAACCCATGTGGAGTATATTTTGGATACACCTGTGGACCTAAGTATTAGCATTGATATCACGTTTTAAATTGGTGTAAACCAATACAAAGATAGAAGGTTATGGAAAAGGTGTGTCATGAAACTTGTCACATGTCATATTTTGATGTTTGTATAAATGCTAATTAAATAATAATGACATTGCATTAAAAGTTGTTTTCAGATTACATTTTACCGACAATGTTATAACATTAAATATATTTTATGGAAGAATCTTATCAATTAAAGATATGCGACTGTCTTAGGGAATAATATCCGAATTCCGAATACTAGACAGCAGGCGATACGAGAGTGATTCCGTACAAGACTGTGTTTATTAGCTCAGTCCGAGTAAGAATGGTGACATAAAGTTACATAAGTACATTACAAATGGGCACACAACATACCATCATTTTCATACACAAATCATACACAAGGCCATATGCAATACAGATATATGTACTTAATATTATCTTTGCCGGTCTTTTCCTTGAAGGTCGGCATTCAGGTAGATAGATAAACCTTGGCCTTTATCTATCTCCACAATATTTACTTAAATAATTCAAATATAATACACGCAAATCATCCTAGTGATAAATATAAGACTTAAGACCCCAATCTTCTAACTATGTATTTAATTGCCATGTTTTTGGCAAATAATGTTGTTGTGAGATATCGGTGTCCATTGTATCGTAATTTCACGGTGAAAACTTGTTGAAGGTTTGAATTAATCTGTTACTTTAGGAAATGAAAGTTAAGTTTATTTATAAGTATCTTGTTATTAGTTGTAAGGTGAGTCATGTGTGTATGGAATTGAACAAAACAAATTTTTCTTACAAAACATAATATATAATTTGTTGTCTTTTTCACTTTCACAATTTAGACATTTTGGAAGATTATAATGGAGGTGTGAAATGTGTATATTAATAAATAAAGTATGAAAGTATATGCCGGAATATATTGGTGAGATACCAAATTTGCAGTTGATTGATAAGCTATTCCAATGAAAAAAAGCAATTGAGATCTAGCATTGAAGAACTCTGTTTTGGACAAATTGTTATTGTCTGTCAACTCGATCAAAATCATTGATCATTGCTTTTGCTTGAGAATAAAGGAGGAAATTTCAGTTGGGGAGCTGCATCTGCTTTTGAAGGAATCGCTGAAGTATTTTTCTTATTGATTTTGATACGACTGGTAAGGATATTGGTGACTCCATCTTGATTCCTCTGTGGTAGCATCTTTTTTAATCCACTCGAATTCTACAATTGAAAAAACTAAATTCACTTAAATCAGTACAAGCATTTATTTTTCATTGCTAACAATAAGTATGACATGTGCAGATACTTTGATTACTGAAAATTACTGTTTACATACGTTGATAGTACTACGAATGGTACGGGAGCCCGCCTGACAATTATTGTCGTAAGATGATTCAAAGTTTTCATTTCGTATCCGCTGAAGAGCTTCGTGACACTTTTTTATATGAGCAGAAAGTTCAATACTACAAATATCATCTTGAGTTGCTTTCTCACCTTCGATATTATTATGCTTTGTCTTTTTATTCATTTCAGCTGAAGAAAATTTTGAATTTGCTTTGTAATTCTTGGGTTGAGATTTCCGGCCATAAACGGACGTCAAAATATTCTGAAGCTTTTCGTACTCTTTAGTGACATCTGAATCATCAAAGTGTTCCTCCACGTTTCCCTTTATATGCGCATTAAAAGATGCTGCCTCCTTAGAAATATTTTCCATCGAATGCGTCTTTAAAAATTTAATTATTCCTACGACATCGTCCGCTTCTTGCAAGAGATCGTCTGCTTCAGGCAAATTCATTAATGCTTCTGATGCTGTTTTCGCTGCTTGCTTAGTAACACTTTCAATTTTCGTTTGCTCGTCTTTTGACAGATTATTGTCACCCTGTGGACCACCAGCTGGTGCTTGCACCAATGGAAAGTGAGATGAAATTTGACTAAGGAGTTGATCATAAGTTTTAAATAACTTTTCTTCCAGAATTTTTGAATTGTTTTGTAAGCTGGTGAGATCGCGTCTTCCTTCACGATGCATCTTATTGTCTTTGTCGGACCTCTTAACCTGCTGCAGAGTAGCATTTCCAATAAGATCCATCCTTAAACGGATTTTCATCTCATTTTGACTGTAGGAACGATTTTTTTCAATTCTACATCTCTTCTTTCTTAAGTTTTCCGAACACTGACGGAAAGCGGATTTAATGAAATCATTTGTAGTTTCGTCATTCTGCACAGAAAGTACAGGCTGCGAACATTCGAGGCATTTTGTATAATTTTGCAAAGCCAAGGTAAGACAATATCTGCAAAATCTATGTCCACAGTTTGTGATTGCTCCCTAATTCAATCAAGTTTCACCATAACCATTATTACAATATTGCTACAAATTTTTGTACAAAAACTTATACACATGCTAATATTAATAAATTGTTACATTGATAATTATATCTTCGCAAATTCGGCACGTGAACCTGGATGTTAGTTCGTCCACAATTTGCTTGTCCCGGCAACTTTCCGTAGTATCGTCCATCATTATTTTGTTTAAAGTACGCTATTATGTAAATATATGAAGTTTATAAATGTTAAAAATTTGCTATGTGATGCAAGATCAATACTAGTTTATAAACTCTGCTTATTATGCGTCGATATAAATACATGAAAATTCTGGATAACTATATTCCTCAAACCCCACCCCTAGCCTAACCTAACACTTAAAAGGATATTTCAAAGGTTTTGTTATTTTCCTTAACATAAATACTATGGTAGCAATAAAATTGCATTCTTATATCAGCTTTATTACTACCAACATTTTTCACCCACTTTCTAATGCAATTTTTGGGCTAAATACTCATTTGCACAAACTTTAACATACACCACTGAAATCAGCGTAATAAACTGCGTCGAATGGTACCTCACTCATATCCGGGCTTTCATGTCCCATTTACGCACAGGGTACATTAAAATCTCAGTAAGATAGAAATCCCTACGCATCCACAATGAGCTACCTAAGTACGTGACTAGAATTAGACTACCTATCCACAGTTAGAAAACAATAAAGAAATGGAGTACAAAGAAAACAATTAAAACAATTGGAGAAATTAGGGAAAATAAATTGAAGCAGGAACATAGACATTAAATGGGAAAATAGGGAATGGAATAGTAAGTATAGGAGGAAAAGTGAAAGTCTACATACAGGAAGAAGATCAATCTGTGTTTAGTTGGTTGTTTTTTCATTCCTTGTTCTCCTTAATGCTATTTGCTCGCGTTGCCTCAATTTACCTCTTCGTTTGCTTTTCCCATTGCTACTCCCGGCAGCTTAGAACTGATTGAAAAAGAAAGGGAAAAAGGGATACATACATACAGACTGTTCTAGGTATTTATATCACAGGAAGAGAGTATATTATAAAGTATAATCATCCTACTATTTTTCCTATTTCAAGATCCACTGCGTAGGAGTTGTTTCTTTCTATCTGCGTACTGGTGGTTCAAGTCTCTGTGGTACAGTATGCACAAATACACTCGAAGGACTCACCACAAACCAGCACAAGCAGACGATGGAGAAGCAAGAGAAAATGTTTAGCGGAGAAAGTCGACAAAGGAAAAGAGACAATCTCTAAATTGGATTTCGTTGAAAGGTGAAAGGGGCAGTCGAGTGGGAATGCCGTCCCATCTGCCAACCAGAATCCGAATAAGATCAAAGATCACAAAAGGGTAATTTGATCATGAACTCTTGTTGACTCGACTCCATTGCTTTGCCCCTTGTCTCATTCCGATACTACTTACATTGTCCACAAGATGTATACAGTCATTTTACGCATTCACAATATGTTAGCACAATAACAACTAATAGAATACGGTGAAACGATAATAATGTACACATAAGTACTACGTAATACAATAATGCTTATGGAATTTTTTTGATTTCTAATATCCATTTAATTAACATTCCATTTTCAAGATGAACATTATTTCGCAAATTCAAATTATTCTAATGTTTTCACTGTAGTGGACCTTATACCCATTTTCAAATTCCATAAATTACAAAAAATTATATTAAAATTCCAATTATTAGAGTGCTGTTTGATTAATTATTAGAAATAATATATTTAATGAAAAGAATAGTGTTCGCAGATTATCTGTGCATTCCCTGCCGAATCTATATTACAGTAAAACATGCAATATTTAACGTGTTAAGGTGTGCGTCCATTGAATTGCTTATTCCGATTCTAATTAATTTCCAAGTACGTGAATTCGTCGTTGCGTATTTAAATCAAATTCGCAAATAAGTCTAGGTATTAGAAAGAGAGTCATTGAATAAAATTAGTGCCATTTTGTAATGTGCTATATACACTATACAGTAATGCCCGTACAGTTTCCTTATTATTAAAAGTAGGCTATTGGAATTGAAGCGTAGTAGCATAGTAATGTAGCGTAAATACTACGTAGTCTTACTGTTGTCGTAAAATATTTATGGAAAGGAAGAGGAAATCTCTGTACGCATATTACGGGTATGAAGAAGAGCATTTTATTTTGAGCTGAGCTTAAGTAAATCTTTTTTGCTTGGCTGTTGTTGTTGCCTAGAACAAGGTAAGTGCTTCGAGTTTGCAGAAGAGGACAGACAAGAGCATTCTTTCTTTGACTGTGATGAAAAATAAATTGAAACAGAATGCTGAGCTGTACCTAACTCTAATAAGTTGTGTGCATAGTGCGTTCCTTGGGTAGTTAGTAGATACAACTTCTACGTATATATTATAGTGACTGAGTGTATTCTAGTATTTTGTAGTGCTCTTTGTGTAAACGTTAATATATGTGCATAGGTTGTTGAAAGGAGCCAAGGAACGTCTTTATACTTTCCGTAATATAAGTGCAGAGAAGTAGATAATAGAAGAAAAAGGAAGTGATGATAGGAATTCTTTTATCTGCATGATCTGTGTTACTTACTCGGAATAATGTAATCTAATGTTCTCCTTTTCCTCAATTTATTTTAATAGATATCCTTTTCCTACTTTCACTCGCTCTTCACTTGACGACTTTGGCTTGGCTTGACTTCAGTTGACGTCAACTATTTGTCAAAGTGGATTTTCCTCAAAGATCAAATGGAATTTTACCCACCCCAGTCTCCATCGTCTCCCTTTCTCCATTCCTTTGACACAAAAGCAAATGATGTATGTAGCTAGGTATTTATCCTTATAAGTCGTCGTGGCGTGCATCGTCGTCGCTCCATTTCCTTATTCAACTCACTTCAAGTCACTTTGCTAATAGAAATAAATGCGTATTAACACAAGATGCTCGCTTAACAGACATGTACGAGGGAATTGTCAAAGTTTATTCAATGTATGTAGGAAATCATTTCTTTCCGATTTATTCCTGCAGTTGGGAAACTCGACTATTTTTTGTATCAAAGGTATCTATCGACGTTGGTGAAATCAAATGTCATTTTTAATAAGTAATAGTAGAAACTGTGAACAATATTTAGTGGTCCCTTGTTAGCTTTAATTTTGATCAACAGTTATAACCACCCCCCTGTTACGTGGAAATTTATATACTCTTGAGTACATGTTTGCGAAATTCAAAGATTTTTACGATTACTTGACAATGAAACGAATGCTATCTTTAAATAAAATGACACACAACACAAAAATACTTTACAGCCGTACAAACTGTATTAATTCTCTCAAAAATTAATTCCTTTTTAATTATAAAGTAGGTACAGCTTGCATCTATTGAAAGTTGGAAGATTCGAACTCTGTATGGCCAAAACTGTAGCTGTGGACGTTCTTAGGTCCACTTCCGGCCGTCTTTGCCGTTAAGCTAAGGCTGTTACGTGCTCATACGAATCCGATTTCTTCAACTTAATCAGCCTCTAAAGGCTTCTTAACTAGTGACTACTCTAAACTTATATATACTAATGGGATCTGCTACCTGGCCAAGCTCTGTACGCGAATACTACCGTCTTATTGACAAAGCGTTGAGTATATTCGTACACACAGCAGAGGACAGACACGCACATATCGGGTATCTCTTGCCTCGCTCTTGTGCTTATAGCTTGGCTAATTAAAGAGTGATATCTTATCACTCTCACAATATTTGCCAAAAAATCTTCAAATCAAAAGTTGATTTTGCATGAAACTTGTCCCCCTCCCCCTCGTAATAAAAGAGACAAATAAATTACGATGCTGCTGCTTTCAACCACAACGCACGGAAGCAGATCATCAGTATGAATTCGCAAAAAGTACTATGCAAAGATCGTAGGGGAGAAAAAAGAATGAAAATATAGCTCGTAAATCATAATCCACTCTTAATCATTTCTTCTGTGCACACACGTACTGTAGACTTCGGCCCTCTGCGGCCTTTAACAAGTGCTGCAAGATTTGAATGCATGGTGGGTTGAAAAGATTGTTTGTTGATTCGGATAGAGAGTGGAAAAGATCAGAATTCTATCCTGAGGGACAATATTGTAGAAAAACTCCATAGAATATTTACATATTTACCATTTTACCAAGTAACAAACCAGTACTTAATTTGCTCATAAATAGGTGGCATAAATATTTAAAGTAGTAAACATTTGGTGAACCTCTACGGGAGCTTTCTATTGTGAAACTAAATTGAATTGTTGAAAGTGCATAATGGGCTATTCAGTCATTCCTGCTTTTCTATTCGTTCGGTTAGTAAATCTATCTGAGGTTCGAATTTCCTAAAGTACATTCTGTGTACACGGCACGTTAATAACCACCTAATACTTGACTTTGGGCTGCTGCATTTATAATAAGGTACTCTCACTTGACTAAACGCGTTGTGTATCGATATATTCACTTGACTTGTACTAAAAACTTAGATTGTGTCAACAGGAGAAAGGAACTTGTGGAAATAAAGTTCATTTGATATTTTCTAATTGAAAAGAAAGTGTAGTGCTTTCATTCTCCACACAATGGGAAGATCAGTTTTTCTGTCTCTAAATGGAAAATGGAAACTTGAGTAAAGTAGTCAATGGCTGCTTCCACGAATCGGATGATCGCCAACTTTCACATGAGGATACTTTCCAAGAATGTGCACATAAGTGTTCAATTAATTTTATCGTAGTCTGTTTGTATAAGTTGGAATTTATTTATAATACATTACATAACTCCACTCCAGCACTCAGGATCAAATTGCAAAACAAGCAATTAGGAAAATTGAGTGAAAGCACAACGATCCAAATGTTTACCTATTTATGATACTACAGATTGAGAGGCAGAACTAGACAACAAATTCCACCAACAGAATCTTTCGGATTGCTGTCATACTACAACAATAGATACAGCTTTTTTCGCTCATTCACCTAAACTAATTTT
>JABASC010001260.1:0-25366 GCA_019776185.1 Plutomurus gul | reverse complement strand
AGCAAAAAAATCCGAAATTGCCTCTGCTTTTTTGCTTTTTAGCGAACCCTGCTGCATATGTACATCACTCAAACGGTGGACATACCGTAGAATGTGCTTTATGTGACCACCACATATTTACGTACGCAGTTTGTAACGTTATCTAAACGTAAGTAGTAGGTTATAGGTAGCCTATCTCTGTTGTGAACATTTAAAGATGTGTAGGTACGTGGCCTGTTAAATTTTACATTGTAAGTTGCACTTCTCTCAAAGACTACCAGTTGTTATTATAGATAATATTATATAGCGACTTGCTAACTACTAGATACTATACGGTTAGAGTGTAATGTTTACTGACACTTCAATATAATTCTGTAGTAATACTGTTGGCAGTAAACTGGTAGGCTGTGTTGAATAATGTATAGCACATAGGAATGCCATTACTTTCTCTCTCTCTCTCTCTCTCTCACTCATCCATTATTCCAAGGAACACACTAGCAACAAACAACAGCAATGCACCTTGTGGTAGTATCAGAGATCAAATCCCTATCCTATTAGCTGCTGCTAAAGGAGCAAATAACCCACCTGCCTATCTTTAATATACTCACAGTCAGAGTACATAATATGATACAGAAACAGTGTGGATCGTGGTTCGCGGTAACAAAACCAAGCCTTTCGAGACTAGCATATCATGATCAGCTAAATTACATAGGCTCTTAACTATATATGTTACTTTAGTGAGATAGGAATTTTAGAATAATATTTCTGCCTCATGTCTAATCCTTACTGTTTAAATGCAGCAGATGATTATTTCACTATTCATGGAAATATTTGAATTCCATGCATTTTGTCATGTATTTTATATAATGTGACTGTGTGAGTGGTGTGTGCTAAGGTGTACGTCCGTAACTATTAAATACACGATGAGTGGAATATTGTGTTCTGGCAGGTGTAATAATATAGTTTGTTGCAGTGTGGAAAATATGTGCATACATCTAGGATCTAGCAAAAGATGTAGCATAATAATATAAACAGACAGAGAGAACAAACAGGTAATTTTGAAATGTACTTTCAGGTCCTTCCCCAATCAGTTTCCTTATCTTTGCTCTAACTAAGAACTCTCCTCTGTGTCTGTGTGCATTGCACTAAAAGAGAATCACTTTTGTATCTACTCAACTTCACTTCCATCCTCGTCTCTCCACTAATGGTCTACTTAAAGCTGAAACACTAAATGTACATAGTTTCATGGCATTTGACGTAACATCTACTAGAATCTGCACTACTCTTCCAAAGGAAGCTCTCTGGATTATTCGTCTAGTCCCTTTGCAACACTAAAATGCCGGCTAAAATATAAATGCGCATTTGCGTGCACAAATACGTATTAGCCACCACAACCACCAACAACAACATCCCTTTTTGCAGTCTATAGTATACCTCACTGCTTATTATTAATGATGTTTTTAGTTAATTTATGTAGCCTTTCGTACATTTACCTACACTTGGTATATATATATTACAAAGATTTGGTTTCGTTTCGTCTCGTTCACTTGGAAAAGTGTCTGGCCCGGTGTGACTGTTCTCTGGACGTTCTGTTCTCGAATATGATCATCGGCAGAGCTACCTACTCACAACCATACATTATTGCTAATAAAATATGAGTGACAAAAAACTGTAGGATTTCCCGACAACCAGACCAACAGTATTGTACAGATGACTTGACTCATATCTAAGTACATACGCAAATGAGATTGCACGGGAAGGAGTTATCCATGCACGAATTCTTGGTAAGGTCCTTGCAAATTATTTTTTCCCTTGCTGCATCCTCAATCATCATGCTTAGTTTTAGACGAGCATCCACTCCAACAGCGAAATCCACTCTGTTGTATTGTAGTACTACAGAGCTCATACTATTTGAACTACATCGAGCACCACAACACTCACATTATACAATATTAGGTTTACGAACACTGCCAACAACCATTTCATCTTCTTCTTTTGCAGAGTAGTATGTGGTACGTTGTAATCGAGAGTAGATGCACTTGTAGATTCCATCATCTCACAGTACACATAGTAGTATATGTGTTCACGGTGAAGCGCTTTTTTGCCTGATTCTCTGCCACTGCTACCAGACTCTGTTTCTGACTCATACAGATTACATTACAAGAGAGCAGCTATATGTACGTACAAGTTACATTACCTGTCTTGATTTTACCTGGAAAAACAATGAACGACTGATGTTTTCACTATCTGACTACCTTAATTGTACGCAGACAAATGCATCACTATTGTTTGTTTGCTACCTTCACATTAGAATATAATACCGAACAGTAATTTGCACAATGGTGGTGGTGGTGTACAGAAAGGACTTACGTGGTCTCACCGACAAACCTTAATGCAGTCATGTACTGCAACCGTGTACACACACATTCAAACATCGTACACAACTGCACCACAGGTAATTCTATACTATTTGCGTATATACTATTCTCTGGCTCTTCTTATTCTTCTGCTTCTTGTAGTCGACTAATTTATCTGTAATAACATAACATAATTCTTTCATTTCATCATCCACCGAGTTGAATAGCAAATTATCTTTAGCCATGCATTGCTATAGGAATACATTGAACTGAACACTGAGAGTGAGTGAGTAGCAGCATACTTTTGGCAATTATTAAAATCAGCAGTGCCATCATGTTCTACATTTAATGGATGCAAAAAATATTCACAAAATGTCTCAACAGGCATTTATCATTGATTTTCTTCTCCTTTGTACTGTTTTTTCCATCTGACAAGTATGCATAGCGCCAGATGAGCCTTAAGTATATATTGCTTTGCGAATTGTAAAGACTACGCTCGCTCGTGTACTTCTATCTCTATCTATACATTAGAATATAGTAGAGAGATGTGCGCAAATAGATTGGACTGACCATTGGAAGTGCGAGCTTGGAGGCCTCCTAAGATGTTCGGGGCAATTGCCCTTTACAATTGAAAAGTTTGTTAGCAGATACGCTGAGCATTCCTCTTGCAGATAAACGAGCTGAATGTTACATGTTTTAGAAATCCTTGTTGTGTAAAACATTTAAAATTAATCTCTTCAAAATCATAGCATAACAAAAAACAGCAATGTTTTGTTCATAGTCGACCAGTAGTAATAGTGAAATACTACCATCATTTTTCATAATACTTATAAGCAGAGACTGCGCTTGCATGTCCGTTCTCGTGTAGCCAGATCGAAAAATCACACTTTACAGTACTGTGCTCTTATTATTTTTTTCCTAGCAAAATTTTACATTCACGTATCTGCACGACTTTATGATTTCCCCTAACATGATATTCAAATCAGTTTTTTCTCTCCTTATTATTATCAGAGCTACTACACACACAGGATTAGAGTTAGAGACGAACAAAGGCTTCTTCTTGGGGAACGTTCTCCTTGCAGCGTCTAAAGGTCTGTAGGTTAGTGCTCTTTCACGTTGGTTGTACTAGTACCAGAGCAATGTGCACTGTGTATTGTTTGTAGACAGGAGAGGGCCTTTTTCGAATGATTAAATAGTTTGCCATCCTTTGTATAATCTCATTGTAAATAATTGACATTGAAACATGCTAAGCTCATTATTCATTACCTAATATGTATTGGCACTATAATAAGTGAATCACTTGGTTTCCTACAATTAATTCTGATTTGACACTGAATTCTATCTATCACGTCTTTAATCGACTCTTGCTAACAGATACTATTTTGCTCATTTCAGTGAATATTGTTTATACATAATTAGATCAGCCTCTGAAATTTATATATGGTCTTGTTCTACTTATTTAGAGCATAATGTTCATTGTTTCTTCCTTGATCTGTTTCTGCCCTGATGTTCCTGGAGGGGTTTCTTCTCCACCACCACCACACACTTGCCCTTAACGTCATTGTGTGTGTGTCCCTATCAATTGCAATTACTACATCAGCGCTCAAAATACTGAATGTCAGTGTTAATAAATACGTAGGAAAAAATGCAATTTAACCTACGGTAGGATAATGAAGTGAATTAATAAAATTTCTACCGCTGTACGTGTATGATGTAATGTAAACTATATTAAAGCTGCATCTCTGTATACATTACAACTAAATACATATTACATGCATAAATCTGTTTGAATAAATATATGCACAAATTGTAATAACACAGTGTAGTACAGATGACAGAGCAAGTAAACAGAGAAACTGGTCTAGCTGCTGTATCCTACAAACGTTATTTAGTAGGCTGTGGATTTGCTAAACTTATGCAAATGTCCAGAGTGCTACTCTTCTCTCTTCATCATCATGTCAAAAGTGGTCAGAATTCAAACGATGGAAGAGTTGGGGAATTGGATGGAACACACTCATAATATGCCAAGGCAAAATGATTGCATCCGTACAAACAAATTACATGGTAGACAGTTTTTACTCTGTTTCTTGTAATTATTATTCCTATTCAATATCTCTCTAGCACGTGTAAATGCAATAGAAGCGGCTTGAGAAGAATGAATACTAAATGCTCAATTTCAATTGTCTGCTTTGCTGCTGGACTTCTTGGATGCACCGAGAACAGATTATAATAATACTCTGTGGCTGTTTACCTTCGAATGCAACAATAAACAACGACGACGGGCGCAGCGAGCTACACGTAATACGTAATCGTTTAGTTTGATGAGGGGAGCAGCAGCAGCAGCAGCAGCAGTGTGGCTAATTGCAAGATCTGTATACCTTATAATAATAATAATAATAATGCCAAGTCAGTCTGGTCAGTATATACTAAAAGACTGGCTTGGCTTTCCCATTTACTTTTCACTATTTACTACTAATTCCAAATTACACAACGAGAAGCATTATAATAATTGTAATAATAATGAGTAAGCACACACAGACAGAGAGTGCAACTAAAATTACAAAGAACTGTCTGTGTGTACATAAACACGGGGATAATTTTTCAGGCAGATTGTAGATAATTTTTTTCTTACCAGTGCATTTTAACTCTTTGTGAAGCTCATCAGATGCCATGAAACATTGGGGCGTTCCATCGCACAGTTTTGACAGCTCAAAGAGCTGAAGGACATCTATAGATTCATTGACTTGACACCCGAAGTACCCATCTTCGAGATTGAGGAAAAATATCTCCCGCTTCAGTCCTGCAGCAGTCTTCTTTTGAGCATAAATCTAATCGAGAGCAGAAAAGCCATCAAAATTAAACCTGTTACTCAACATCAAGTAGAAATATATTTAAACTTTTCGCGCGCGTTGAGCACTATGTACCTATCCTTACATCGCCCACATTGGGATTTGCAATCTCCTTTTAAATACTCCACATTTTACCGTTTTATTAGTTACAGAAGAAGTCGAAAAACGCAAAGGTGTATTTATTTATTGTTTGTACACAATTTCTAGAACAAGACAAAGGCGGGCATTCACATCCATAAAGATTTATTATATTTTTCGCAGTGACGGACGAGTGACGAGTATGTGCTGTGTAGCAGAAGCAGCGCCCAACACAAAGCTAATCTAATAGAAGCCTCTTGTATTTGTTTGGATTTTCCTACTGCAACTACAACTGGTACAACATGTCAATTAACTGAAAATGCAGTAATAGCGTGTGATACGTTTGATGATGATGACGGAGTGGTAGTCAAGTCATCAACAACGACATGTAAAGAGCGACAAATGCTGTAAGGGAAATTGTTATGATGTTGTTAAATGGATTAGTGCATTGTGTACCACTACAAACGTATGATTGACCTTTTTGTCATTATTTAGGAATCAGTGTGTGGGTGAATCTGAACAGTTATTCGTGCTGTCGTCCTTCATCTAGTTCTGCACTCATAATCTATTTGTTGTACACCTACCTGGCTTTATGTAACCTTAAACGTTCGCCGTGTCCCATATCTTTTTCGAAGAGTCTATCCTCTGCTGTGGCAGCCACACATTGTGTACTACAAACAAATATGAAACAACGGCAGAAAAAACACTGTCGTCGAAAAGTGTCCACACCCTTTTATTACAATGCTAAATTCTCCACCCTGACTTAACATCAACTCGTAAAACATTCTATATATTTTTTATATACATCATAGTCTCACAGTTATTGAGAAAAACTTCCTCCGTCTTTTATAATTCGTCCATTCGTTATTCTGCGTCAAGCCACACTCATTCACTCACTCACTCAGTCTCAAATGACTGTGTGTGGAGCGAGAGAAATTTAAGACAGAGACGCATTGTTAATACGTTGAGTTGCCACTTTGTTTTCATTTCGCTACGCTCTCAGTCATTTTCTCATCACGGTCCAGCCGCATTCACTACTCTCTGCCCAGCCAAACGCTCAAACTCATTTGAATTCACTTGTTTTGCTTTTTTCAAGAGCATTACTCTTCAACTTCCTTCAAGCTTTGGCCACTACTACTGTAACTCTGTCACGAGATTTTTCTAAGGCTGACCGACTCTTAATTTGACTGACAATGAGTCTCTCTCTCTCTCTCTCTCTCTCAGAGACTGTTCACGCATTGACAAGAAAATCCAACGAAGGATCTGTAGTAGGTAGATTATCTAATTGTATTCGATGACACACAGTACACGTTGTATTGTATGGTAATCTGGGCCTATGCAACCTCACTCATTATTACGTATGTGCATTATATATCCGCATCGCAAGAAATGGGTAATGCCCATCACAGGTGAATTTTCCTTGCTGAATTAAATGTAAAGTGTGTATAATACGCTGTAAAGGGAGTTAGGGTGGAAACCACATGGTTACAGGGAAATGTTTGCAGAATGGAAACCTTCTACTGGGAAAAAATTGCATCAATCATTAAGGATAAGTTGGGAGAGATGGAATACATGAAAGGCCGGACAGTGAATCATTCGCATGCACTAATACTAATAAGTATCTGCGTGCGACTCAACCACTGCCCTATGATTGCATTGTATAATAAGTCGGCTATTTTGATTTATCTTTTTGCTGTTAAATACGGTATTAGGTACATGTCCGATTCTCCATACTACTTTTTCCATCCATGTGTATGTAATGTATTTGTGTGTGTGTGTGTGTAGGAACGAACTCTTACCTTATGCAATCGAAGGCGAAGAAAATGGTAAGAATCATCGAAAAATCATTGGACTTGATTCTCAAATGTTTTTGCCACTTTGAGGGCGATAAACTACGGAAACGAAAACGATAGAATGTTCCTGTGCACATATACTTTGCTATAGACATGTACGTGGTTCTTACATACCTAAAACCTACTTATAAGCTGGATCCAACTAATACAAAACACTTTTGCCTGATTTTTTGTGTGAAACTCACATCCTTCTCATCAACGAACCCTACAATTCAAAGGGCAGACGAGAACACGTAGTGGTTAATCTAGCGCACCGCTATAATTCACGGCCCATTTGCATAGTACACTTGTACAGTGGAAATTTTTTAAGTCTACGCGCTACTACATCACAATTACATATTAAGGAACCCCAACTAAATATTGTGGATTAGGTGGTCGTCTGGGAAATTTGTATGTTCTACACGGTGTACACACACAGAGAGAGAGAGAGAGGAGTTGCCCGTCTGCTAATCAACCTCACTGTCATGTCAGCCGAGGAAACCTCGAAATTCTTGAAAAAATATGTTTGATTAGCAATTCCTTATACTAATATGATAATATTAGGTGGAATGTTTACAAGAGAAAAATGTGTGGCCATGCTAGGAAATAGCATTGATTTCAGAATTATGCAGAGAATGGTGGTGGTGCAGTATTTATGGCCATTACATGTAATAATAAATAGAAAAATAGGAGGGACGCCCTGTTAGCCACCCACTTGTTCCAGTTTATTCCCATTGAATGTCAATATCTGGGCCAGCCAGTGTTATTGAAGAGTGAAGCACAACAGCGGATATCTGTTATTGTGAACAAGAGAGTGATCACAACAACAGCAGTTGAGACATCAAATCATCTGAAGTGATTCGCACTTACATGGAAAGCGAATGCTCAGTGAATGATGTCGACAAACTGAAATTGGCAAAGAATGGGACACAATGGAGGTGACAGGTGTCCCACCAGCAACTGTCTATAACCACCGCGCATCCAACCAGCCATACACACACACACACAAGCAGAAAACACATACGGAAAGGACTCTGACAATCTTAAGATAGAATTGCATTTTTTCCGCTGCCCACGCAGTTGTTTGTTCATACGTTGTAGATCAGAGCAGAGCGAGAACCATTTAGGATGTCAGCCTCGAAATGCTCAAGTCAGCAAGGCCACCGTTTGTGCTGTGTTGTGTTGTGTGTGAGAGAGTGAGGAGTACTTGCAGCAGATAAAAGTAGCAGAGTAGCTACTAAATGGCCAAATGGTCGCATGCAACAATCGAGCAGAGCAGCAGCAGCAGAAAAATAACAGCGTTTCCTCTCGCGATGATGCACGTACCATTGTAGCCACCAGCGACTGACTGACTACCTCCATTGAAAGAGGCAGAGCACCGCACGTATGCGAAATGTATGTAGAGACAGAGGAGCGAGAGGTGCACCAAAGCACACACAGTGAATTGTTGGTTAGTTCATCGCGTCCTTCAATTCACTCTTTCAGATAGGTATCTTCACTGTCCATCGCTTTTCATGACCCTTACGTAAGTGAGCAACTAAGGATCTGCCAAAATTACCCTTTCTGTTTCTTCCTACGTAGTGCTTCACGATTGAGGTTGCGATCTCTTGTTTATGACCCTCACAAAAACGATTCGAATAGGTAACGCTCTTCAAAAAGTGGCCAACGGTCTCTCTCTCGCTCTCCTATACCATCCGCTGCTATACTTGGCACTATTGCATTTTTACGATGCATCCCTTTGGTTTCCATTTAACTCCACATACTACTTAGCTTTAGTATTAAGCATTAGTTGTTGTAGTAGTGGCTTCTTCTTTTGCTGCCTTTCGCTCTATGTTACTCGACTTCGTGTGCAATTCTCCGTGAGAATTTCCTAATTTATTACTACAATGAGTAATATATCTACGCTCTACGCTTCGAAGAAGAAGCTCATGCTTACAGAGTAGAATATAATGAGTGGCTACACTCCTACTACTATTACCACTACTACTACTACTACTACTACCACCACTAGTATAGCTAAATGTAAGGAAACAATTCATTAGATTGTATGTATATTGCAATCGTATCACAATAATATTTCCCTTCGTGGTCTAGTTATGGCTTTGCACAATCGTAGACTTGGCCTATCTGTTTGCTGGGTGATTAGGGGTGAGGTCTGGGTAGTATGAGTATTTAGTTTTTAGTTTTTCGCTATACGGAATTTTGATTCCTAGAAAGAATGATTGACGGATCAACTGGAAAATCTCATAATTACGACCATTCAGAGTGCAAAGAGCATTGATATTCCTTGAAGAAAGAGAAACGTGCGAACTTCTTTGTAGGTCGTCGTTTCCGCCTAAGACTTTTTCTAATCATGAATTCCTACAGGGGCTCTCTTCTCTCTCTCTGTCTCTCTGCCTCTCGTTCTCTGCTCCTCCACTTCTGAATTACAAATATCGTATTTTCTGTTCGGCTCGCTGTTTCATCATTTAAAGCCGGTAAGTACGACGACGAGCGATAGAACAACAATAGAATATGCAGATTAGCTTCTCTCATCATCTGACTCGACGAGTCGAGTCTCTCAACTCAACTCATTCACAATAATTTCTTCTAATACTTCACTTAACATGCTCCAAGTTCTGTCTTTTCTTGAGACTAATGATAAAGCACGCAGACTCCAATAAAGTACTGAAGCAAGCACGAAAAGAGTGACGAACGAAATTCTTCTTTAAAGCACAAGAGAGCATCAACGGTGAGTGAGACTGAGAGAGCCAAAGTAGGACAAACCAACCAACATTCAATACGCACACACATACACACAGAGCTACAATCAGCCTTTGCTAATACAGGTCAAACTCTCCGATATAAATCTCATCTCCTTAAGCTTCATTTCGCTACCTTCTCATTTTCATTGGTGGCTACCATCATAACATTTTACGATCAGCTCGCCAACTCTGTACAACACGGCAATCTCATAGTTACACAGCTATTCACAATGCTTCCTTTATGAGAAGTTTTAGTAGTGCTAATTCCTCAAACATAATCTCCTTGCAGCTTCTGCACATAATCTGTGTACACGGTAGTAGCAGATCATTAGCCTTATAAAATATTTAGCCACCAGATCTGTGTACTTCCCCATTCCTTAAATATTTACTAACAAGTCTGCAATTAATTTGTGTATGGAATCATTCGAATGAGATGACTCATAAATTGAATTCGAATCTGAACGCCCACACAGTGTCCGAATATTTATTTATTCATATAGTAGAATGCAGTAACTAGTGGCCACCTAATGATTTTTTAATGTTGTGGTTTGGAAAGAGAATTGAATTGCATCGTGACATATTTAAGTGTGTGAATGTGTATGCATACATAGAAGCTACTACATAATATGGGTACGTACATGCTTGACTGGGTACAACATTGCATTTCAATCTGGTAAATATCTGGAATGATTTCATTTAATAATCAGCTCCAACTGCATCCATAAGTAGTTAATCAAATCTAATCACTCGCACAAATGTAATTCCCAAATTGCAAATAATCGTTAAAGCAAATAATGAAAATGAAATAACTCTCTTTTTTTCGATTTGATGAAATGCAATGTTGCTAGTAGTGCACATTCTCGGAGGAATGCACAATTTGATCAGGTTTCTATTGGGATCACGCAGAATAATGGTATGGTAGACAGGAGAGCGTCTGATTGGCCTTTGTAATGAAACGTGGTGGTCGTAGTCGTATAGATTTATAAATCTTTGTGGAATGCATGTGTACAATATGGTATAGTGGTAGTATTTAATGCGTAGAGCTCGGTTGTGTTGTGGATTGGACTGTCAACTGATTGTGTATTGTGTGTGTACAGAGAGCCGTATGATTATGATGTATGTATTTATTACATGCGTCCGCACTTGATTCTCCTTTCTCATTCAACATTCAACGACAAGACTACTCACGCTGAGATTGGAACTTTTACTATTCATGACCTAGGCTGGCAGGCTGGTAAATGCAAAACCATGTTTTCCATTACCGTCATCACCATCCCCACACACATACACACACACACACACACAAACACATAACATATTATCTTCTGAATGGGCCATCAAAATTTTCCCTTTTGCTTTCTATTCCTAATTTTCGTGTCACCTTCATTTGAACTCAATTACTTACTAAATTGTCTTGTCTCTATGCTAGCCAACTACCTAAGTACAATGACACAACATGCAAGAGACTCCAAAAAGAACCAGGAGCCAGTTTTCAACTAGTAGAAGTGCATACTTGTCATTCCCAGGTGCACACTTTGCACACCGCCGCCATAAAGTCTAATCACACTGGAACTGTACAGGTAGTTTGCAAATTAAGTCTCTTAAATTCGTTAAAAACAACTTAAGATTGCGTGCAGCGCACAACTTCTTAAAACAAAAATAATCAACGAGCTTGAACAATTAAGAAATTGAAATTTTTGATTTTTTTTTGCAAGCATTACGAAAAAATGCATATAATTGTTTTTCTGATTAAAGCACGACAGACATTTCTATAGTTGAATGGAACTTAGCAGAGGAAAGAACTGAAGATATTTAAGTGATCATTCACCAGTTCGCCTCTCTTCATGCAATTATTCAAATGCCAGAAGAAAGAGTTGACTTGGTAGGATTGACGTTGGATCGCGAGACTCTTATCCTAGTATGTAAATTGACGCGCGTAAAAAACCGTCATTCTCATCACCTTAGGGTATGTGAGTGTGTCATGTCATATTATGAGAATGCAATAAGTTGCTGAAGCGAAGAGCACAACGCTCGAAGTAAAATTACTTACATTCGTGTACCTACTGTCGTCGTCCATCCATCCATCCACCACCACCACCACTACTACAACTAACTACTAACTACCTACATACCGAATGTATTTATCTACAGCAATGCTTCATATACTCATACATACAGTCATCATTTTACGTGCTACACCTATTACTACATATACTCTCACCATTAATGCTCTAATACACGTTTGTGCTACTGCAAGTAGTACTTTGGGTCTTTAGCAACCAGTACACACTGTAAGTTGGTCTTGAATACTTATAGATACACATCTATAGATAGGTGACAATAAATGAATATTTGTGCTCGCAGTGCAAGTTTCGAGTGAGTAATCACTTTGCCTGCAGGCAGCTGCTTTTTATGCATGAAATGCACTTGATCCGAGAGAATCACTTGATGGGATCATTCAAAGTGACACTCTTAAGTAGATATTGCTTTTACGGACACACTTAGACCAGACCAGCCAAATTCCACTTAAGCCTAATTATTATTCCTCTGTGTGTGTTTCTGTGCAATGGCATTGGCCAGTTGGTATTTGATCAAGGCTCCAGGAGACAAGACAAGCTTTTTAGATTTCACTGAAAGCAGAACTAGAGCCTACGAAATTGAGAAATTGTCGCGGTTCCTTATAAGTGAGCGGATAATTTATTATTGCATTTTGCCAAACGGGGCAACAACAACAGCACAATGCAATCTATACAGTGTGCCCTACTACAGTCAAATCACAGAGATCGCAACCAGCCGTCAACTCTTCTCTTACTACAGCTATTCCTATTAATGCAATACTACAATGTGTATTGGTTTGTAATTGCTATTCAATTCGATTGAATTGTGTGACTCATTTGTTCTTTTGGTGGTGGTGGTGGTGGTAGTGGTGGTGGTGGCTGAAGTCTCTCTTGTGAATACAATTTTTGCTGACATTCTTATCTTATCACGACCCAACTACTGCGATACTGCAGTAGACAGCTACATCCTTTCCTAATGCTTCTGACAAGAGAACTCGAATCTCGAATGTCGCTTTTTAAACTATGTTCGTCTTTGTTATGCACTACTTACGATTTCACGTAAACGCCGAGTACCACTCTAAAAAGAACTCGTCGATCAGACGAAATACATATAAATTAAATAGTTGCTTAAAATAAATTGGCAATTGTTGTCTGTCAGTGAGAGAGAGAGAGAAGTGAGAGAGAGAGAGAAGTGATTGAAGGAGTGAGTGAGTACAGTGAGTAAAGCTGAATACAGACAACCAACCACCACCTCGAATTTACTTTGTTCTGACAAAATTACAGTTTCCCTTGGATTTACATTCGTACAGCGATCGAGTTATACAATGTACGTTTTTTCCCATCAGCACCTGTTTTTCCCTTATTCGATATATACCTATACCGTGCTACAAAGAAACTCTATTAAGATGTCTAGCAGTCACTACTTATTTATTGTTCTAGCGCCTTAACAACGTTTTATCAAGTTCCTGGCTCGGATAGAGGAATGGCTTGGACGACGACGACGACAACAAGAAACTGGTATGCATACACAGGAGAGTTATCGTTGTTTCCTTGCAATCCGTTTAAATGACAGGAATGTAGAGGGGCTTGTGTATATACTTACAAAGGAAATAGGAGAAAATTATACACATGTTCATGTATTTACAGAGTACCGATATTTTCAGCTTGTAGTCATAAGGGGAAAAAAATACCGAAACTTTCGCTTCAAGTACAAACATGTAGCCGTGTCGACTGAAGTACTACTAACTAAGAAGGATAGATGCTCACAGTTTCGAGTCGTGTACATCTTTAAGTCTCAAGTGTAATCAGTTGAGCAAATGTCCACTGTATAAATATATAGTAGATTTCGGGAAATTAGCCTAAAAGCTGGCCCTAGTATTTCAGGTGGAATAATATATGCGTACACACTATCTCCGATGCTTTTAGCAGCTATGATTGACAAATGTCTGGATGCAAAGAGTAATAATGTTTTAGGTGAGAGACTCATTCACTTACACACAACAGCGACTGAATAGTTGAAGCACTAGAGGAGCGTTTGCATAAACTCCGTGGAACAGAAAGACTGTGGGCATTGTGTGAGGATAGAGTGATGTACTGACATGAAATATATCCCGAAGAGCATAAAGTGGTTGTTGGTTGTTAGCAGGCATCTAGTAAAATCTTCTCGCAGTCAACTTTACAATTAGAATGCACTTGTGACAGGGTAAGTGGTAAGTGAATAGATAGACTGTGCAAAGCAATGGCTGCAAGACAACACACTCGACTCATAAAGAGCTTATACTACAATAGCCAAGTAACAGGCTAACAATTACATTTTAATGTGTAACTCAAGTTGTTGGAGAATTCGAATGAATGTATCCAAGACACACACCTCCTTCATCTCATCTCACTCATTCGTTCACAAAAGTCCTGGCCAGGCTCTCGAGAAACTCACTGTTGCTATACTACAGTCAGTCATGCAATGTGTTTTGTGATTCAGTAATTTCCCTTATGTGTCTGTGTGTGTATCCAGTATGTACTCTGTGTCCATCCTTTGACTTAAAGTCGAGTTGACTTACCTCATCGTGCTCTATTGTGCTTTGGCATTCTATTATCCAATGTAAGGTAGACACACAGGCTCACTCACGGACGGTGTGTAGGTAAACGCGAGAATGAATTTACATTATGTGAATACACAAAAAGTAAATAATGAGGGAAGACTAGAGAGAGAGATGTGCATTTTTTGATACCAGAGTCAGGATCATGATGATGAGCTACAAGTCAGGTGAATTGCAGATTGCTGAGCTCTGTGTGTGCACACTCACTCAGTCAGAGAGCAACGAGAGAGTGTACACACAAACAATGATAATGGAACAGTGTGGTAACACAGCGAGAGGGTGATCTCTCTCGGAACCAGAATACGGAGAAGACGGCAATAAATGCTCGTCTCCGAGACTTTGCTCACTGCTGGTAATCTTCTTCACATCCGATCATCTTGTTTTCAGAATTCTTTATGCTTCTAGGCAGTCACGTTTCCACATGAATACCATTTTGAATGTTTAATTTTGCTTACAATAATCGTCTACGTGGGCCTGTTCTCATTTCCATTTAACTGATAAAGCTCCTTTTCCTGTACTTCCAGAGTCAAGTCAACAAATCAGAAGGTCACTACTGAAAGAATGCATTCTGTCGTATAACACTACCACCACTGTACACAGATTCATTTACATTACATTATACTACTTCTGGTATGTCCATATAGTAAATGTACAATTGACGCTGGTATAGAGTTTCATAGAAATTCCCCTGCCTACGAATCCTACTTAACCATCCTATCAAATAAATCTTTCATTAATATTATTGATAGGCAGCGGAACAAACATTCGCCTCGGTGCAAAGACACGGACAGTCATTCATACGAAGATGAAGAAGATGTGCAACAGATATCGAATGATTGTTGTGAATTACAAAATATGTATTGGCATCACGTACACACAACTACAGTAAAGATTCCTGTAATCATAATGTATTCTGCGCATTATAAATTGAAATAACATTTTATCGCCACGGATTCACAAATGCAATTTTCTTTGCCGCCTCGATTTCCGTTTTAAGGTTCAGCTCTTTATTACCACCACCGTCATCCCATATTGTTCTTCATGGAGCGCACATACTGTGCCATTTAAATATACAGGTGATTGGATGGGAAAGCATCACATCATATTGTACGCCGTCCTTTACTGTCTTATTTATTAATGAAAGAATTATCGTGGAAGACAAATTGATTCGTCGTTCTTGCTCTTTGGAAGTACAGGCAACCTAAATTGCCAAATAAGTTAATTACTATGAACAGTTTAGGAAGTGGAGAGGTTATAGGTATATCATCTTCTTCTTCCCTACTACCATAATAGAATTGCACTTATTTTATTTGACACACACACACACAGGGGATACAGAATGGAGGGAATATTTTGCTAGGCATTGTCCCCCCAGTTGTGTGCTGTGTTATTGTGGGTAGAGTAGAGCACTAGAATGCACATAACAATGGCATGAAGTCTTGAATTGTGTCTCTATGTCTTACCGTTTCTCTCTCTAACTCACTCACAGTGTATTGATGATTATGGGCATAGGTAATACATCATAATGCATAATAATAATGATAATATATAGAATAGAGAGAGAGAGAGAGAGAGAGAGAGAGAGAGAGAGAGAGAGAGAGAGAGAGGAATGAGAACTATATGGTGATGGTGTAGAGGAGAGATGTCGAATTGTGTCATCAGAGCTGCGAAGACTACTTTTGCTATTGCAACATCCATTCATCATCAGCAGAACGTTATTGCAGTGGTGCTCGTCTGTCTTGTTCAGTGTACTTATAGAGATAACTAGATTGTGTAAACATATGATTATTATTTGTACGTATTTTTGAATAAAGTGACAGTGAAGACGAGAAGGCTCGTTAAAACAATGAAAACGAAAGGGTCACTGGCAACATGACGAGAGAGGCAGCAGAGGCACCATAACAATTGGAGTCAGTGACGTAACGCCTACTTGACAAGACGGAGCCATTGGACGCGTAGGAAGACGTTTGGAAAGTACAAGTACAAAGAAGGCACTCCTTACGGAACCATTCCTTTTACCTTCTCGACTTGTGCAATAATAATAGGATGGAGTTTACCACACTTAGCTCTACAATCCATTGATCCATACATCACCCACAACACAAAAACAAAATCATTTACTTAACTATTCGCATTATAATGCTCTCCTGTGTATTTATGTAGAAGCTAGTAGCTCTGTCTATAGTGTTAGGCATACAGATGGCCTTATACTCGTATATGTAAACTGTAGCTCCTGTAATTGAAATTCGCTCATTTCATTACCCGATTCGACAGAATTTTTTCTTCCACCTGGCAAATTAACTGCACGTAGGATCAGCAATTTTAAATGGATTTCAGCCAGCTAACTCGATGCACACACGGAGGCCACCAATTATTCTCTTGGTTAATGTCCTACGAGCTATATGCAGGCAAAAAGATAGGTATTCTACCACTACTACTGCTGTGTTCTACTATATAGGACTAATAGGAGTATGAGAGACGCCTACCGAAAATATAATTTACGTTGCATGATTCGAATCATTACTCTTGAGAAGAAATACACTTGTACTTACTATTCGGTTATTAAGATATTAATTCACACCAGGACTGGAATGCAACTAATCGCAAATGGATATCTGCTACTACCTACCTTTCTCAACCTATCTGTGCAGTACAAGCAAAAATTTTTTTTACTGCTGAAAATAAAGATAAGCAAGAGAACGTAAAGAAGGGGGTTGACGCTAATAGCACACGCCTGTGCTATACCATGAAATAAATATAAATTCACGTCCTAGCTCTCTGCTGCTGCTTCCTATCCATTTCCACCTTTATAGCCTACAAAGTTGGCTAGAGACATACTGTAAAAACATTATCTTTAGTGTGCAACATATTACTATTGCTCTATATATTGAATATGTCTCGTATCGACTGTATTATAGCCACAGATCCCACATCAAAGATTTTACAGCGACCTGCATTTATTTTCATAAACAAAAGAAAGGTGTATATCTATATGTATCTCTGTGGTGTACAGCCTTATACATAGAATATTATATTCCATTTTCCAACGTTCACCAAGCAACTCCTCTCTGCTAGAGATATCTATCGCATTCTGTGAGTTTGGCTGGGCATGTTTCAGATTATAACAGAAGATACTATGGAAGAAACCTTTCTCATAAAACAGACTAACAAATCAGTGTACTATGCACGTCTGCTGATCTGATGTGCTATGCATAGAGCACTGTATGCTGTATATAAATACGTGTATGCAAGTTTGTTGTATGTATGTATGTATGTATGTATGATCCTAGAGAGCAGCGCCGAGTAAGGTAAGATAATCCCATGTGGTTTTCAGTTGCATTGCAAAATTTGTCCTAACCAAGTATGTACTTAGAGATTACAAATCCCTAACTGCTTACAATGAGCACTATCACTATTACAACTACACTTCAGCAGCACAACAATAATAATGCACAGGTATTCGAACGATAGTGCACCACCACAGTGTGGTGACTTGGCTGCTGCATACCTACGTACACATCATCCACCTACCAGCATAATGCAATAGAAGCAATGAGACAATAAGTGAGGGCGTGCGCTATTCTGTCGTATCGCTTTCAGTGAAAGTGTTACCTTCCTATATCACTCAATATTGACTTACGAATTGTAAGACATAGTCTACCTGTTACTTTGCTTACCATTCTTTTATAGTGGACTAAGGAGTTATTCTGTTTGTCCTAGCCAACAGGGGCCACATGCGTGTAGATGTGTATTAAGCGTTTTGGCAAGGTAACTTAACTCCATGATACCCTGTGTGTGTGGATTGTGTGTACTGTGTGTACTGTTCAAAACAGTATTAAATCGTAGAAGCATTAAAAACTCAATCCCCCGTTAAATCCTATTTGTATTATATAGCCTCGAATTTTGTCTGTGCATTCAAGTTTCTAAATTTGCATATTTCGTTAGCGTAATCGAAACTTATGAGCACAATTTCTTTCGATGTACGACAGACATCAAGAATTCATAACCGATCGATAGCCTAGAAACAAGCAAGTTGTATTGAATGATTTCACGAGAAGATATATTCAACTGATAGTAAATGCAGGCGCTACAAAAGTGATCTCTCCCTCGTACTTTGGGTCTATGCTGAGGAAACTACTAATGTGCATTTATGGATGATATGGATACATGATAATAATAAATAACTCGTTTCGAATACTCTCCATGAATATTTCGAGTTGAGAGGAGAATTCCACCCGTACATCAACCCTATAGCATGAAAATGAGTGCAGAGTGACGTCTGGGTGAACTGTGAATTTGAAATCATTACGAGCTCTTTCAGATGAGACTTTCAGATCAATAGGACGTTAATTGATCATATTGTCTGTTGGGCTGTTGTAGGACAAAGGGCAACAGCTGCCAACATGTTCTGGGAACATCAATATTATACAGGGTTGTGTTTTCTAGTAAATATTCAACGTCTTGAGAGTCAGTCCGTCAGATAAAATGCTTGTTCACATATCTATTTTCATCCTGAGTGTATTTTTTGCTGCTCAAATTGAAAGTGAAATGATGATGGAGCCCTCCTATTCAACCCCGAGCCTTTAAACTACATACATAGGGCACAAGTATAGCTACTTTGTGTATGTACTAATATAGTGCACAGTGCACATAGGGTATGTATAGCTATTAGCTTTTTTATGTGTATGCCTAAAATATTGTGTAGCGTGCTGCTTTGACGTTGGCGTCGCAAGGTGAACTAATATCCAACTGTAAGTATAGTAAGAGGGAGACCCTCCAACATGTTACTGTCACAGTGGGACGAAGGGCTAAAAAAGCTAGGGCAGAATAACACAGGAAGTTATGTATAATGATGATGAGATTTGAGAGACAGGTAGAGGCAGGCCTACGACTATCATACTGTTTCTTGTCATTTCTAATGTACAGGATGGTGAGCAGATATTACAGCAAGATACAGAGTTCGGTGTGTCCAATGTGGAGACGACGACCCGTAGCTTATACAGAGTAAGTACGTAGTGCTCAGAACATGTCGCGATAGATTATAATAATACGTACTAGAATACAGTGCTACGTAATGTTGTATAGAAAGGTTATAAATATAATAGAGTGACTTACATTTGGTGCGATAATAAATATTGCAATCCATACTGTCCATAAGGGTAGGAGTGACTTCAGTAGAGCTGTAAAGGGTAAAGAAAAACAAGCTATTAGTCATAGGAATAAATGGTGATACATACATTGTTGTGAGTGTAGAGATTAGTAGGGACATGTGCCTGGCGCTGGCACCGAGCACACAGATAACATGACATAATGCTCTATAATGGCAAAACTTCATACAACATTATGTCTTGCATTATGATATACAATGGAAAAGCAGTTGGCTTGAAGAGAATGAAGAAAAAAATCCATTGTGACATCATAAGGCGGATCTCTCATTTTTCTACTCTTCGCCCACGATCAAAATTAGATGTTCTTCAGCAGATTGTGTAATGCACAGGCCATGAGCACCGTAATGTTGATCGTAGGAATTAGGTGATGGTGATGCATTCAACTCTGTCAGCCGCATACCTACATATTAGTCTATTTATGGTAAATTGAATGATGCGAAACAGAAACTGAAAGCACATTCACTGCTGCTGAGCACATTTGTCTTCAACCCTTCTGTTTTCTATTATTCATTCAAATTTTATTCGCATAAATTACTTCTTAAGTAATTGATGCGCACTCAGCCGTGCGCACACCACCAATAACAAGGTTCCCCAATTCTGTGTGCCAACAGAGAAGAGAACTGTATCGAGTATCGTATCGACTACTTCCTCATCCTCTCAGAATCAGAAATGAGAAACTGGCCTGTTAATACGAACATACTGGCACTCGTGTGCGAAATTCATTTTTGCTCGGAAAATGAGCGCTGAGAAAATTAGAAAACAAAAATTTTTCATCTCATTGAAAGAGAAAACCAAGTTGTGTATTATAAATTTGAGAAACGAATTGAGTTTAATCAAAAATGAAACCAGTTGCACTTGATGATGCTTAAGCTCGCCTTCCCTTTCTTTCGAGTGCCTAATCATCTCGCTTGTAGCCACGAGAACTAAACGAGCACCCCCTCAATCTCAGTGGCCTGGCTGGCCAGTGATAGTAAGAGTGAAGTCTCTCTCGAGAATACATAGGCCTACACTATGTACTCTATAAGCTACATATGAACAGGGGCAGAGAGATAGGATACGTTGATATGAAATGAGGCCACTATTATTACTAACTGCCACACCTCGTTCAACCTCAAGTGCATCCAAAACGGTTTTTTACCTTTACCAAACGAATAATTCGATGAATGTTGTAATATTTTTTTCCATGTTGAGAATGTGCTTGAAAAAAAACACTCGATTGTATCAAGATTTACTAACTGGATTGAATTTCGTTTTGGATGCGTTGCAATTACACCTTGCATACAAACTGCATCTTATGCTTTATTATGGAGAAATTGGTTGTCACACTCGACATTCAAAAATTGCATCAGTTTTATATCGATAGCCCAAAAATATTGGAGAATATTTCTGCATACAAACTAAAAGTTTTTTTTACGACTTGACAGTAGGCAGAAGAACCGTTTTAGAAGGGCCATTACACTACGAGATCATATAATGCGCTTTTAAAACTGGAGTAGGAGTAGGCGAGTGTTATTGTACTCGGTGGCGTACGTTGGACTTGTTATTACTCGATTGCATGTGCAGTTAAAAAATTATGCATATAGATCGTTCAATATTTCAATGCGCTTATGTATGTGTCTCTTTAAAAGGTTTCTGGTTTGAAAAAGGTACAATGTAATGAAGGGATTTCTTGACAGGTTTAATCTAAAAAGGGTGATATGAATAAAGTTGGCAGGTAAGGAAAAATAAATACAAATGAGCATATTAAGGAACGATGATAAAGGATTCTGACAATGCATGCTATAATGGTAACAGACTCATTTAGCTGGCTAGTGAGATTCTCTAGACAATAACATTGCGCCTAGAGTGGACTATATTGCTTTGCAGGTAAAGCTTGGTGAGAGCTTAAGAGTTGCTCTGTTTTTAACAAGAACGTTTTATTACCCTCCATTGCACGCTACATAATACTCCTACTCACAGTCATAAAACAGTATCGCTCATTCTCTGCTCAAGAAGTTTCTCAATAATCATGCCTTTATTAGTGCTCATCATAGTATTCACATTTTTCTTCTGTTTGTTTTAAAATTTCTCATGTGCATTCTCCTACAATACATTGTATTATGTAGTATATAGTTATTCTTGATATGCACACAGTCAGCTATTATTATGCTCTATAGAAATTATATGATGATGACTGTTATGTTCACAACAGCAACAACAACGAAACAAGAAATGAAGAAGAAACTTCCCAATCGCACTACTGTCGTGTGTGTATGTGACTGTTGTACTATAGATAGAAATGCAATGGGGTTGTTGGAGACGAGGAAAAATAGAGGAATAAACTGTAAAATGACTTTTTATAGTTGTTTTCCTACCTGCCAACTAAAAAGGGACTAGGGATTGAACATATTTTCGTGCTGCTACCACTACACGTAGGCTAGTAGTAATTGTGCAGTAAGGTGGAAGAAGAGCTGATGATCGTAATTGGTGACAAGATAAAAATAAATAAAAGAATTTGTTTGACTGACTGTGGCTTGACTGGCCACCACTCTTCTACCCAGTACGTTTGCATTGAGACAGAGAGAGAGAGAGAGAGAGATAGAGTGACGGATCGTGGTGATGGCATTTGCTGACTTGAGAAAAGGAATGACTCTGATATTCTTTTTAAAAACGAAGGATGGGAGATGGATGGACTAATAGATCTCATCATCGCATGGCAACGAAATACAATAGATTTGTTCTCAGCTTAAACTATCCCATCCATCTCGTGTTATCTCTCTCTCTCACTGTGTGTATAGTAGTAAGTAAGTAGTCGAAGCAAGTGAATTGTTATTGGTATAGTATACGGCCTAGCCTTACGTTACTATCCTGCTCAGATTACACCAGCTCTGCTGTGGGCATACGGAAATGCTGTTTCAGTATTTTGACCTTGGTTGAGAAAAGGCTACAAAAAATTCAACAGAACGGCTTAGGAAAAAGGGTACGACAAAGTTAAAGATGATCCCTGAAATCTTGTAAAGACATGAAATGCATTATGGCACCTTAAGGCACACACATAGAAGATGCTATACGCATACTGAACCACCATCGCCACTAAATACCACCGTGTTTCCATTCCATTCAGACTTCAGACACATGGGCAGACTTTTTTATAACCATAAAAAGGCTTCCTCCATTTCAGTTTTACTCTCCCTCTTAAAAAATCCAGCCCTTAACATACACAAGATAATAATAATCCTAATATTCCTACATGTGTTTTTCAGGAGGGTAATACATAATAAATATATGATGCTATGATGATACTGTGAGCATTTTTCTACAACGAGCAGGTACCTTATTGTCAGAACACGGAGGCTCTACAACACTACACTAACATTAAAACTCATGTTGTTGACTGTTCTCCTGTCTTGTTTTTAGTGTGCGTCAATTAAACCATAGCTAATAATATTTGTAGCTGTGTATCCCTTTACACAAAGAGTCAGTCAGTGATTCTGGTTCGGTTCCTTTTCTTTGGTCTGATCCTTTCTAAAATATTTTTTGGTGCTTAGCAGCATCATTACTATATTATTGAATGAGGTGAGACTACCTACATGGTGAGACTACTCAGGCGACGCCTTTTCTATGACCAGACCACTTGTTCGAGTTCTTTCCAATCACTTACGTTAATCAAAAGGAATTGTCACTAAATCAAGTCCTCCTCCTACGAATAGAGGCTCCTACGTTTTCCTTCTCTCTCAAGCTAACTAACTAACTAACTAGCGCAGCTAAAGATAAGAGTACTTAATGACTGTGCACATATTTGCACTCGCTCACTTTTCATACACGAATTAAATAGGAGAGCAAATAGAATTAATCAAATAGAGCACGCACGCCTGGAACTACCACATTAACAGTACATTCGTCCTATGACACATGAGAAAATTCCACAACTTTCAGCTCATCAATGGACAATTGAAAAAAAGGACGTTTACGTGAAAAATAGTGCTGACATGTCATATGCAATAAAACTGGCTGGCACATTTTGTCATGTAGGTGCCAGCGACGAGAGTTCACCTAAAACTTGAAACTCACAAGTTGCATATTATTATAATATTCTATTCTCTGTGATGATTAAAGTGCGACTGGTTGTATATGTGTATTTAAATACGCGTATTACAATGACAGAGTAGACACACTGGCTATCCGTTAAGTACTACTACTGTGTGTGAGTGTGCCCAGAACATATTTATCATCCGAGTCTGAGAGCCACAGAGTTGCACAAATAGGAAAACCTAAAGACGGAAATAATCATTTCCTCTCGATAATGTCGTTTATGTGTTTAGAATGGAATGCGACGATGGAAGGCAATAGCTGTTTAATTATAGGAGCATACAAACATAAATACCAGATGGATATTTACCACCTCGACGAATCTGACTCCTGCTGCTAGAATGGAGCAAGGCAACAGTGAACCAAAGTCAAGTCACCTTTAGTTTACATCAGAGTAGTTACAGCTACATACATTCTAGATAGTAAAATACATGGTAGCCAACGAAATAGTTGCTTGTGAACTGAAACTGGATTAAAAGAACTGAGGTTTTTTCTCCACTCTTCTCTGTGTAATAACAAAACGACATGACAACATGTATTTTTACTCCAACACCACCACAACAGATGGTTAGGAAAGGACTAGGAACTCTGTTGTTCCGATAGCCGTTCTTCTGTCCGTCCGTCCGTCCGTCCGTTTCAGTCCACCAAACTATTATTCTCCCTGCTACATAGAAATAAATACCAGAAGAAGAGACTGACTGACTGAGTGAGTGAGTGAGTGAGTGAGAGGGAAGCAGTTCAGGTGAGTTAACTTTTTGACTGGACTCGAACAGAACACCAGTCGCCTTTACACTAAAGAAGCAGGAGAAGAAGAGGAAGAAGAAGACAATGGCCAGCAGAGCCTTATGGTTAATAACTGCGGGCTTTGCAAGTCGGAGGACTATGGATGTTTTTTCACAGAGTGACCCCCCACCCCCCGCTGCAAAGACCGATTCCGGTGGAAAATGGGAATTCCTTTGTAAAATTTTGGGGAGAAGCGAGAGAATCTGTAGTTGTACCTGTTCCCATGGCGATGTTCCGGCCATGTACCACAGCAGAGTCCAGAAGAACTAATTCACAAACTTCTTAAAATGTAACACTGCACACAATATCCCAAGTATTAAGGTATGGACACTAACACAAAAATTACAACAAATGTGTGTGAATAGATAGAGAAGTGAGACAATGAGTGCTCTTCACACAATCAACAGGTTGCAACTGACTGTCTCTGATGGTAGCTGCCTTGTGTTGGGGAGTCAAGAAAATTGTCTTGCACGTGAATCAGTCCCTGATTGGCCATTCGCACAGGTAGGTAAATATCGCAATGCTAATGCTCCGCAGGTGAAACAACTCCCCACGCATATCTTTCCCACCCTTCCTTCTTTTTACCCCTTCAACAGTCCACGTCGTCTTTATGGCGTTTCTTTCCTTCCACTCGCTCCACGCTCTATACCTGCACTCCACAGTATGCACACTCACCTGGCCTATGCTCCAACACAGTGTACATACCCTCACAATCAGTGACTGTGCTGTGCTCACTGTGCTCTCCTACGAGGGTCGTTTACTAAGTCATGTCATTTTTTTGAAAAATTGGATTTTCGTGTGTCGTGAGTAGTCTCATTGAAAAGAGCAGCTTTTTTTAGGGAGAAATCCAAAAT
>JABASC010001259.1:0-25368 GCA_019776185.1 Plutomurus gul | reverse complement strand
TTTCCAATTCTACACGCAACTCCAGAGGGCATTCTGGATCGCCGATAATATCATTAATTTGTTCGTATGATTCTTTGTCTGCAACGAATTCTTCCAATGTTGTTATTGCAAAATCCAGTTTTGACAGAAACGGATCATTCGAAGAATTATAATTGTACAAATCTGTTTCCAACGTTTTCCAATCCTCGTAGAAGTCCGGATCGATCAAAAATTCATTGTTTACTTCATCCCATTTATTTTTCCGCAGAATATTCAAAATATCCGGAAAAGCCTGCTTGTTGTAGTAATACGTGAGACATATTTTCGCCCCTGCATTCGCAATTTGTCGATAGTCCCCAGAAACTGCCGCACGTATAAGTTCAATCGTTAATGGAACAACTGCATTTACATTAATTGCAAAGGAGCCTGGCGTGAATTCGATTCCGGCAGACCGAAAATTCCCCCATAAGCCCGACACGGCGACTACAAAACGAGAACGTTCTGGATAGAGACAAATTGGACTTAACTGTTCAACGGAGAGGCTGCCAAACCCTTTTTCTTGGTCGCTTCTCCCGGTTAATAAATCGTCGAGTAAAATTTGTATATCCAAATTGTCCATGCAGACTGCCATCAGAGTATTCGTTTTGAAAAGGAACAGTACGGGGGCTTCGGAGAAATTGTCCTGCCGGACGTGAGAACCGAATGTGCCAACAATCAAATCGTATTCCAACGAACCCATATTGGCTTCCAGGTAACTTTGCAACCTTTTAAAGCAAGTCGTCGCTTCTACTACCGTGTCTGCCACATCAGTAGTCATAACGAACTTCCATTTACTATCCTTGCTAATTATTTCTCTCGTTTGAAGAAAACTTTCACAGATTTTCACATGACCCAGATTCTTTGTTGTTGATATCAAGCTAGTAATATCTCTCAGAGTTTCTACCTTCAAGGGTAACCTGATGTTGTTCATGGCGCTGTAGACATTGAAAAATATTGTTTCTACGGGTTCTCCCGCTCCGATAGCAGTACGCAAAACCTTCAGAGCGAAAGCCACTTCGGCGCCTGTGAATTTCTTGGATGTCTCTATGCTTTCACCATGCAACAGAAATTGTAAAGAAAATTCTTGGGAAATATTCGGATACAAAATTCCTGATGTGATGCCAAGCTCTTTCAAGGGTTTACTCAAGTCGAATAGCGCCAATATAGCTCCACTGCTTTCATGGGATACTTGGGGGGCGGTTCGGGTTTGCAGGATAATTTTCATGTTACTTGAAACGACCAACCAATCTTGCAAATCCTGATGGTTCGTGAAGAATGTTACATCGTTCTTGTCTTCGATGAAATCGAAAGATTTCACTCCCAAAAGTTGTTGACGACCTTCCGCAGCATACGACAAGACATCAGAGTGGATTCTACATAAATCGAATTCTTCTTCAAAGTCTACCAGCAGTTGTTCAAGGGCAGTTGTATCTTTCAGGCCGAGTTTATAGTCGAACATGCACACGTAGGCCCTTGCCTGGAATTTGACAGAGAGAGTCTTGAAGTGATTCTCTCTCTCGGTGATCATTTTTGTAAGTGCGTTTTCAGAATCGATGAGAATGTTCTTCAAGCGAGGATCTCTTTCCAAAACCCGTTCTTTTATGTACTCGTACACCTGGATATCCTTTAAGGTGGCAAACATCCTCAATAGGGATTCCCTCAAGTCGTCGTCTATTACCTTGTAAACCCTTACTACGGGAATGACTTCGTGCTTGCTCGACCTCAAAAATGTTTGGACGGGAACAGCCTTAAATTTGATGGGTACTCCAGTGATGTTCATATCTTTAATGATTTTGAATGGCTTCTCATCATCAGAATTGAATTTGTTAATCATTTTCATTAATTCAGCCATATTCTTAGGTTGTGTCTTGATGGGTGGGGTGGCATTCACGGTAATATTTGTAATGGTCTCCAGTCCATTTGAAGTGTCGTCAACCCAAACACTGACTCCAATTGAGGCTGACGCAATTACCAAACTAGCCGTCCCCTTAATACCACCTTTAAAGTAGAATCTTTTTTTGGGCCCGTTGTCATTGATTTTGATTGTAGCATTAAGCCGAGCTCCTGTAATCACTTCGGTAACTACATGAGTAGCTTTGATTGCACCTGAGCATTAACAAACAAGCACAAAATATTTACACAGAGTTGCATGAAAGAGTAAAAATGTATTATAATTACTTACCACTTAAAATTTTGTTCTTTATTCCCTCGTCAATGTTGTTTTCAATTTCTTTGAGAGCTCTCACAGAGAAACTATCCTTTTTGTAAGTGCAGATAATTTCATCCTGACCCAGTATCTTCCCATCGGATGAGTTGAATCCAACACCCCCTGTTACCATAATGAATCCACCAAGAATAGGAAATTCGAATTCTACACTGAACCCAAGAGTTTTCACCTTATCATGGAAACTCTTCACTTGCTTCAAGTCAAAATCGGAACTTTGTAAAGGATAGGCTGCAATATGTTCTTCCTTCAACGGACCGAATAAGTTGTAACCCACGGAAGTCGTCTGATTACAATCAAACAAATCTCCGATTGTGACAACTCCATTTTCTGTCGCCTCCAACTCCAATGTCTGATCTTCCGTGTAATTGGACATTATTGCGTCTTAAAAGAAAAAATATCTTGTATTCAAGTTTATGTGTGTATATGCAACATGTACTTTAATCTGGTGTATTTTGGGGCCAAATGGAACACATTGATATAGCAATGAGTGACATTTGATTAGAAGCACCGAGGCAGCGAGAATGTGCTTATAAAGGGAGTCGTGCCACTGAAAGATAAGGCAGCGACAGCCTCTCTGTGCGTATCATTAAATTGATACAAGGCAGATTAATATTTGCGACCGAGTACATTCTAGTTAACACTTTAAATTCATGTGTGACAGCAGACTTTGATCCATTAAGCTGGCTTAAACCCTAAGCGTTGTTTTCTATGTTCTTCTACACGCCCACCTCAAGCAGTTTATGCCTTACATTGTATGTAGATACACACATTGCATTTGCGACTTTGTTTCTATTATGCTTTTAAATAGTTTGCTGCCTGTTGTCCGTATTTTCAGGTATTTTAAAGATTGTGGTTTTCCAATGTAGAAAATATTAGTTGAGCGTTATTTTGTATCATCCTGTCAAAACGTTTATACTAATAAACAGCGTTTGCAAATCAAATATTAAATTCATGCATTTTTACATGGTGAAATTGCGTCGAGCTAAACGTTCACTACAAATAATTTGCACTGATTCCTGTTATAGATCACCCGCAAAGATTTACTTACAATGACAACACGCTCTCATTTAACCCTTGAGTAATTCATTGCATCAACAAAAATCTGATTTAAACTTACAAAATACGTAATTCGAATTTGGTTCCATTTGTTAAAGAAAGTAAATTGGTTATAAAAATTAGTGGGTTTGCTTCAGAGCCACCTACAGGTCCCGTTGATCTTCCCTCAGTCCTTTTGAACAAAAGACAAATTTCTTCATCAAACATCTGGTATTTTGATGATTAAATCCTGTCCCATAATCGGGAATGTGGATTTTCTGCGAAAGCCTGACAAGTGTACACCAACCTGCACCAAAAGCTGCTCAAACTATTGGAATGTAAAAATATCTGCGTACGCTACAAAATAAATAAAAATTCGAGATGAACTCTTTCAAATTCCAATTTTATATCGTGATTATCAAATTTGAACAATTTTCAAAATTCTAAATAAAACCAAAATTAATAATTATGTATGTTTAACAACTCATTACAAACAATTATTAGAAATTATTGCATAGAATAGCACAAAAATTCGGATAATAGGTTGCTACAGTCAATGAATATTCAGCCTTGAGCATTTAGCTTGAGATTATAATTATAATAGGTATATAAGTGAAGTGGATGTGTTCTTTTACATTCACACTTCCACTGACCATTATATTACTACTCGTTCAGCGCATGGATTTTCTCAACCTACCAAATGTTTACAGTTCTGCACAATTTATTTGCATCAAATCGAATATAGTACAACGAAAATTGTCCTGTATTCTTGAAAGCAAATCATACTTAAGACATCACTCCTATTTGTACTAGAAAGCACCTAATATCATTTCAATTATATATAATACTTGTTAGAAGTTATTTAAGCAAACGGTTTGAAAACCAACGCGTATATGGTGAAATAACATGACTCCAAACAACTAGAAATTACAAATTATTTTCATGTAATTTAATTGCATTATTTGACCATCTATAAAACAAAATGCTGAAATTACCCAAAACATAAACCTGCAATCCGCATTTTTAAAATTAAGATTAGACGAATTGGGTAAGGAATTCGAACTTATGAATTTAATTGATATTAATAAGTCAACCGCTAACGAAAAGCTGTTCGTAAGCGTTTAAGCATCCCTGATCTCTAACGGATTTGTGTAAGCTTTAAGATTAATCAGATTATTACCACCTCAGTTAGTACAGTTTAATTGAGAACATGCACGAATAACTGGTTATCTTGGTTTAATCCACCTTTAGTCATAGAATAGATTTGTAGTTATCACATCGCACCTCATTTTCACACATCTACTACGTACGTATGCATTTATATGGGTGGAATATTTTATACATTTGCAAAGAGATCAGCAAAGGCAACAGAAGTCTAAGTATATATTTATGAACACCCCACTGCAATTCCACACACGGTATAAAAACAGTGCTATTGCATTCCGCAGTTTGACACAGGTATTGGTGTAATCTGTCACAACCGCGTTAAACACTATAATAGTAGAGCTTCGGAAATTTTTTGCTAGAGAAAGCAGTTTCTACAACCTAATCAACAGCGAAGTATAAATAACATTAGTTATTACAGAATCAGAAAAGGGTGCACAAAAAAAAGTAATTCAAATTTCAAAAGAATTTAGGATAAAGAATTCCTTAACCCTTTACAATGGGAAAAAGAAAGACGCAATTCGTGGAGGATACTTTCATCACAGTTCCAGCCTCCGGAACTGAAATTACCAAGATCGGAGACTTGTGGGACTGTCGTAATGTGAAAGCTCTCGGTATGAATCTTTTTGGGGGAGAGTTGAAAGCGGAAAATCTTGTGGCCTACCCTCGCAGAAATCTTAAATACAACCTGAAACACATAAAAAACACAAAGGACACTGCGTTCACGATTGGAGTAGGATTGGAAATGAGTTTGAAAGTTTTATTCATTACACTGAGCCAAAAGGGAACCTATGAAAACATTCGCTCAACCAAACTGACCGATGACACAATCGAATTTACTTACGACATTGAAACATTTTCGGTAAAGGCAGCAAATTCGGCCAGCAACGCTGTCAGCGATTACGTTCTGAAACAACTTAACACCAGCAGAGGTAAGATGAACACAAAATGTAAGAAATTTTATTTTCAGTGCACTCCCTATGCTTAATGTGAACTTGTTGCTGTAGGATCAATGGACACTTTGAGTGCCACCCATGTGGCGGTGGAAACAATTGTCGGAGGACAACTAAGGGGGAAGTTGGTCATTGAAAAGACGAATGTGGATGTAAAGGAACGTGAAAATTCAGATTTATTTGCAATGCTTGCCCTCATCCCCATTAAAATGATTGTGAAAGCGCTGGCCACAGGAATTGCTGGTGTATTCGGAACAAAGGCTAAGAACAACATCACATTCACGCAACAATCGAAACCAAATATTTCAGATCAACCGCGCAGTGTCAGCGCAATGTTCAGTTTGATCGACAAATTGGACAAAATTGTAGAAGCGGAGAAAAATTATCCTGGGATCACGGAATTCGATGTAACAGGAGTCCAATTGAGATTCATCATGGCCCCAGTATCCTCCTTCCTCAGTCCCAGCATGCAAACTGATTCAGCCTTAAAGCTGTACGAGGAGATTCAGCAGGATTTAAAGCAATCCTTCCTTGAGATGATGATGACTTTGATGGATTACCAGTTTGACGACAATATCAAAAGCCAAATCGCGGACGGTGTCCGACATGATCGACTTCGTAGAATTCTCATAGACAAAGAAAATCCAATCACGCAGGAAATTACACACAGAGAAAAGGAACTGATGGAGATTTCCATTGAGCTTGCACAAAGAGCGCAGGAGATTTTCAAATTGTATCGTTTTGCCATAAAGAATGTATACGATATTGAGAATATTGTTACAGAGTTCCATGAAAAATTCAATGCGATCGAATTGTTCGAAGAAATGCTGGAATTCCGAAACAAAGTGAAGGATGAATTACGCGCTATCGAAGGGGGCATTGACAACATGGAATCCAAGATCATTTTCACTTTTACCAACAAAGCAAAGGCAGAAGATTGGTATGAAACTGGAAATAATGGTAAGGTGAAGGTTTTCATTCAAACTGGCGTCACTTCGAGTAAAAGAGAAAATTTGTCCATTGTAAGGGGAATTTGGGATCTTGAAGAACATCTCAAGGCTTTCCCCATCGTTGTTGCCATTGCTGCCCCCAGCATTTACAGTGAAAGTCTGATAAAAATAAAAATTGGTACTCTGGAGAAGATTTACAGTGAAGAAAAATTAGAATTTGTCTTGGAAGTTCTGTCTACCGCCGTTGGGAAGGGGAATTCGTGGAATTCCACCTTGTTCCACAAATTAAATGCAGCGCTTGACGGAATTACTTTACCACTGACCCCTGAGAATTTTGGCGAGCTCAACAACACACTTGGAAATCTTGACGGAGTAAGAAATACAAAAATTTGCGAGTCTAACTTACAATTGGAGGATTTGCTATCAGCAACAGACAGACGGGACCGCTATCAATTTGTCACGACCCTGGAAGCAGAAGACACAGCCTACGATGCTGTGAGTCATCTGAAACGTTTCAGAGCTACAATTTCCACTCAACTTCCACAAATGATTGCGAAAAGTGATTGGGTGATTGGCGAATTCGGTCTTTTCGACTACAACGAAGCTCCCGTTCTCTTCATATTCAAAAATAAAGAATTGTTAGCCATTTGCTATGATAATCTCGACCTCCTGATTCTCGCCAACTTACTCAAAGAAGCTGAATACAAGAACGAGGAACCTGCACTAGAATTTCTTTCTCCTCTTCAAATAGATACATGGGATTCCAGATGGTTGTATCCAACAAGGGCTTTATTTGCAAAAGAAGTTGCAAAGCTGTACGGCTACAGATTCCAAGAGTTGGACATGGACGATAATTCTGATTTAAGAAGAAAACAGCCGATTAAGAAATCATTAAATTTCACAGAGGATGGTGTTGTCGTTGATGCAATGAGATTTTTGAGAGATTGCTTGTCAAATGATAAGTTACAAATACTGTCTGCTGTTGCAAACTCTGCCCTTAGATTCTTCAATGAACCTTACAATAATATAATGTATACACTGAAGAAACATGGCTGGGATGACTCAAAGAAAGAATTTGTAATAAATTTCCTCGATGTTGAGAAAGAACTTGGAATATTCCTTACGGATCTGCAGAGCTTCTCCAGCACATTGTCCCCTTTCCTGGCCAAAATTCAATTTTACATCAAAATACTACAAAAGGCTATCAAAAAAGAGAATTACGAGACTGTGGATATCGAAACAATTATTCAAGAAATCCTGTCCTTGAATGAAGACCTACCTGAGGATGTAGCCAACGATCTAAGGGGCTACTCCAATTTTGCGTCTGATGGTGCGTGGCCGGAAGCCAAATCTTTCCAAGTGAAAGGAGTTTTACAAATTCTCGAAAAATTTGTCGCAGCCGCGTTGAAAGATGGAGAAAGCAAAGAATTTTACTTGAAAGCACTTGTAGGGCTTGTGGAGCAGATAGCTAAACCAGCAGAATTTGAAGTCATTGTCACGTATACCGAAAGCAATGTAGAAGAAAGTAAGAACAAAGATGGGAAATTCGTGGGCCTGGTCGATTTGGCTTTAGAATATATCAACAGACTAGACTTGAACGATACTGAGTATCCACTGTTGAAAGAGAATGTATTAAAACAAGTGGCAAACAATAATATTTTTCAAGCTCTTTCGATTCTGACCCGCTGCAAGTATAATGGCTACAATTACCTTATTCTTCAAGAGATGAATGAAATTAAGTCTCTCGGGGACGGACAATGGATGACTCAGTTTGTAAGAAAATGTGGAAAAAGTAGACTGAAGGATTCTGTCAAACCGAGTTATGAAGTATTTTGGGAAAATCCCAAATTCAAATATTTGATGATGAGCGGAATAGAGAGCGAAACTCTATTGGAAGCAATTTACATTTTCCAATGTGATTCCAAGGGAGTGAACGATATCCCCAAATTTCTTCCGAGGGAATTCGCCAACCGCATTCGAGAAATTGCTTTCCAACGTCAAGATTTCAAAATGCAGCTAAAATGGGGAATTCTAGAAAATTTTGTTGACTCCCTAAAGACTCTCTACACAAAGGGATTCGTTCCGAGAGACTTCATGCTGCAGCTGACAAGAGGACTGCAAACAAATCCAGACATCAAATCTGAACTATTGGAGAAGGGGGCGCTTTTCCATTGGAATGAAGAACTTGGCCTTTTCAGCGACCCTTGGGACTTAACGACTATTAAAAATGCAATCAGTGCACTTTTACCCCGTGTCGAAGAGGCGGTTGCTAATGCTGAAGCTATTATCATGTACACAAATAATCCTGAAGATACAAACGACAAGATTTCTGTCGTTGGACCGTTGACAAAATTTTGTGGGGATTCTCTGTCGGTGATCACCCTTAACGAACACAGGAAGGTCGACGAATTTATTCCAAACCCAGATTTATCGATGTACAAACCCACGGAATGGATGGGAATCGTACTTCCGTTCGTGATGCAGCAACTGCGTTTGAAAAATGTTAAGGCATACAAAAGGGATTATTTTGTACCATCCAATCCCCTTCCTGGAAATGATAACGAAAGCAGGTACTCGTTTCTGACCCTCGGAGAAATTAAAACGTGTCTCATGGCAGCCAGTGTTCCGGAAGTAGCATTTGATATTCTACAAAAATTGTCGATCTTTCCAATTTCTCTTCCCCTGGTCACTCAAGATGTGGAAGAGGAGGGGCGTCTCTTATTTCTCTTCCCATTGCTTAAGAACATAGCTATACCTTTTACATTTCAACTGAACAATAAACCCGAAGAGATTTTGACAACGGAACTATTCAGCAAAAAAAGTCGATTAATTGTTGTCGTTCAGTTAGGACAACATCCGACTACGAATGCCTCCAATCGTATTGTGAGTACTCTCTTGTCGTCCGATGAATTTTTCACGAATGAGAACTCCTTAGGAATAGAAGGCTCCGTGGACTTGACTTGGCTGACGTCCAATCATTGTTCAAAAGTATTTTGGAACTCCTTTGTGAAGAACTTTCATGGTAGAGATTCAAAGGAGCCCATTTTATTGGCTGTAGTTCATGGAGACCCTAGAAATAATCCTGCCATGAAGACCCTGGGTCAAATGGCTTCAAGCATCGTAGTTTTACTAATGCCTCAAGAATGGGAGGACATGTTATCGGCATGGAAGCAGTTCAGAGACAATGTTGGGATGACGTACCAAAATTTTGTAAAAGTTATGATTGATCCAACTGAAAGCTGTTTGGATAAAGCCAACAACGCCAGCAAGCTTCAATTCGACTTACTAATGGATGAAGATGAAGACGAACAACATAAACTGCATTTAATCTTCGAGGAGGCAATTCTTTTCAGGGGGAAATCCTACAATACAGAGCAATTCGAATTTGGGGAGAAATTCATTTGCAAGGGTGCTATGATCAGTACTTACAATTCCAGTACTGTGATACCCTTAATGGGCTCCGACTTGAAAATGAATACACCCCGTTTGGAAACTGTTTTTCAACAGATTCTAAAACCAAATCCAAAATTACGAGTTTATGTTATCAGCATTTTGGGTCTACAAGGGTCAGGGAAATCCACACTGCTGAATACCCTGTTCGGAACGCAATTTGAAGAAAACACAAACGGTATACTTTTTCAGCTCGTTTTCCTGAAGGAGGCTCTAAGAGAAGAATTTCATGTTGATGCATTTTTGATCATTGATTCTGGGGGGTTTACTTCAAATGAGACTGCATGGAAAACAGAAGACAGACAAATGGCGGCTCTGATCCTGAGTTTGAGTAATATCTGTTTAGTGAACATCATGGGTCCACAAATGAAAGAATTGAAGGATATTCTTAGTGTTGCACTTGTAACCCAGATGCGTCTAAAGAATCCAGTGGAAAACTCACTGGAAATTATTTTGACGCAACAAACTCCTCCCAAGAAAAGTGAAAGGAGCAGCGCCAATGTGGCGGAATTTATGGAACTTTTGGGTAACACCATCGACCTTTGTAATGAAAGAGAAACAGATCTGGGATTGCGAGTGCGAACATCCCAGAGGATTCTCAATACAATAATTCGGACAAAGGTGTATGATTTATTGAAAACATTTCGAAGGTACAATGCAAGCAATAGCTCCAGTGAAATGGCCGTCCCTTCCATTGAGTACCATGAAGATATAAGTAATTTATACAAAATGCTGTTGCAAAATTGCAAAAATTCACAAAATCAGATTTTCTTTGGTGATTGGGTTGAAATGCTGAAAAGTAATCACGAAACTCTGCTCAGCCAAGCATTCAATTCTGGATTCCGGAATATAGATGAGATTCAGTCGTACTTTGGCCACAAGGACTCTTACCTAACTTTGAAAAACTCCTACGATTACGCTCTTTGTATTCATCAATTTAATCTTGAGAAGATGTACATTGATGCTGAGGAAGATTCACCGAGAGACGTCTACGAAATTATCAACGAAATAGGAAGACGTCTACAATTAGTCCCTGATTCGTGTGAGGAAGAGTCGAAAGGCTGCGATGGCATCCTTGAAAAATGCATTGGGTCTCTCGATTTACGTGATCACCTTTTTGACAGAATGAAAGGGTACAATTATCGTGTTGGGATAGAAAAGGGATTGAATTCATACAAGCATATGGTTACTGAGCACATTCTTCATCAAATTGGCCAAAAATTGATTACCAAGCAACTTACGGATATAATTGAGGACGATATAAATATTCAAGATCTTCTGGATTTATTTTCCGAAGAAATCGATTACGAAGATATTGATAAGAGAAAGCAGCCTAAAAGATTATTTGAAAGACTGCGAGCATTCGTTGCAGCAACAACTTTTGTCATACCTGGCGAACGACTTTTTAAACAAGAGGTGGAATTGGAGTATGAATGGGCAACGCATGTTTTAAATCATCTGGAAGAGGGGCAGGTTCTATCTTTGCCGAAATTTGAATTGATTGAAGCTTTCGATGTGGAAACACAGGATTCAGATAGATTCCTCAAGTGGCATCAAAACGAGTGGTTGGAAAAGGAACTGAAGAATGGTGCACAAGAGATTTATCTTTTCCACAAAGATTCAAAAGGAGATTCGGATATCTATGCTTTTGGTATGGCAAGAAAATGGCGCTTAAGAATTGATGAAATTCTACACGAATTTCAACAAATGTGCAAGAAGGACGTCCTCATTGACTTTAGATGGGCTGTTCATGAGTATGGAATCAAAGTCCTGGCTCAATTTGTGTCAGATTTGCAGACAAAGTGGAATAAAACAAACCAACCACTTGACATTGTTGTCCAAAACACAACGGACATCCTTGATGTAAGAATTTTTTAAAGCAATTTTGATAATATTATTTGAAACGATATTAAATTTAATTTTTGAATTTATAGAAATTCGTGGCATGGAGTTCGGAGAATTAAACCTCCCTACTTAAGCGGAAGTCTATGACCAGATGTACATATAGTAAAAAAGCCTGTAGAATCCTTAAAATTATGTAAATAACTTAATGTGACTTAATTGATTTAAGATTATTTTAAATGTTTCTTCATACGATACAATAAATCTATGAAGCTGTTGCAGAGTGCTGCCATATAACTAATTTGAAAGCACGAATTAAAAAAATGTAGCAAGTTGCAGATTGAATAATTCGAGATTTCCAATTCCAATCATTTGCTTGCCTATATGGTATTTTTAAAGCGACTGATTTCAACGATTCTTCGTTTTCTGCTACAAATTTCAATTTTCTAGATGCATAATTGGATGACTTCTGTCAATTCCCTTCCGGAGTTAACTGCTTCACGCTCTGTATTAATTAAGCAACAATCAATTCTGCTACCTGCGCCGTCACACGAATATTTAAATGAACAGTTGGCCACATGGTATAAATGACTATTCTCCCATTTTCCAGTGAGATGGACAAATTAAGGGCCGGTGAGAAAACTTTAAACCTTAGAAAAACTTAGAGAAACAGAAAAGTAAAAGTAATTTTATAACAAAAAGATTTGGAATTGATTAATTAGGCACCGAATCATAATTTATCAATACGTTATGATCTATCTACCTATCTGCTAAAATGAATTGAGATGGATTGTCTATTAAAATCTTAGAAAAATCAGTTTTGACCACTTGTGCCTGATTTTTTAAAAACAAATCAAATATGCATCAAATTTCAACACGAGTTTAAAACGTAAAACTCCACTTCTCACATTCCGGTCGAGCGAATAAATTTGAATTAATGGAATTACAAACATTTGTGTGAATTTTCACTAAAGTTAGTCAAGTCTTATTCGGCATTCTTGTTAGTACTAGAAATTTAAATTTTACAATTCTAATTGAACCTTTAAAAGTGATCTAAAACTGACCGGTCATTTGATGCAATTGTGTACACTGCAAATTGTTTGTAAAGCAGGGATGGCGACCACGGGTTTATGGGCGTCGCATTTCATCGGTTTTTACAAAAAAACCGACGTATTGGGTTTTTTGGGTTTTATGTGTTATTAATGAATTACAAGTAGATAACAAGATAACATGTAATTCATAAGGAAATAATCAATTTCTTAAGCTTGACTACATTAAATAATTCTTTTGTATGTGATTAATGAATAACATTAATTCATGTGGAAATCATCAATTTCTTTATTACAATAACATTATTTCCAACATTTTTCACCAATTTTCTACGGTTCCCACACTTTTTTGGCCCAAATATCAATTTGCACAAACAATGACATACACCATACACCATTGAAATTAGGGTAAAAAACTTAGTCAATTGACATATATCACACATATTCATTTGGTAGGGGCATCTATTCTGGACTTATACCTACTTTGGAACATAAAAACCTAAAAAACCCGGGTTTTTTCCATCCCTGATGTAAAGTGCACTGATTTTAACAAAAACAGTACAAAATCATGGTACTATCGTAGTAACTTTAGTAAACAAGTTTTCGAATCGAAATTCTATTTTAATTTTTTATTAATTTCAGAAAAATCATTAAATCCAACAAAAGTTGTAGTGTGGAATTAATCCAATTAATTCCAGTGGAATAATGCATCCGAAACCCTGTTGTACACCAATCAATAAAATACAATTTAATTGCTGAGTCCGCTTGTTAGCAAGTTTTAAAGCTTATTCTGTCACTGGTAAAAGTAGCAGTGACCCTGATTTCACTAAACAATTAAACAACACGAAACTTTAAAATATTTTCTGCATTAATTTGAAACCGTGGGTACTGGCAGATAATGATTACATCGTGTGGATTCTCAAATGTTGTACGCAATATCTGTAAATGGTAGGTGCATACATTTCATCGATCACATGCAGTGTCCTGCCGCTTTGATAAGGATATCGCTTTGAATGAACAATGACTTTAAAAGGGATAAAAGGATTATGTAGAAAACCATCGAGAATCATCGAATTTGCACTCGTTTGTTCAGTGTATGTAGGTATACATAGTTGTGGAAAGTCAGTCAAGCCTCAATTACTTGGGCTAATGTAAAGTTGAGGAGTGTCTTTAAATAGAGTATTCCAGAATTCCATACTGTTCCTTGGATTATTTTTAATTCTGTTTACAGGTATAATTACTATACCACGCTATCTGAACGAGTGAGAGGAATGGATCGAGAATGATAATATAATCTGTATAAAAAGGGAGATCATTTCGCTACAACCATCATTCGTAAAGTGACTTCAGAAACCTAAAACATTTCTTGAGAACCGTTAATCAAAAACTGATACAAAAAACTGTGTAACCTTCAAATCCAACTATAAAATATAAAGGTAGAGATATTTGTCCATATTATTATTTATACACAAAATCGAAAATTTTCGCAAATAGTGTACATATACATAGAGAGATAATAAAATTTATTAAAGGCATTTTTTTAAATTTTGCTACTTACAAGGGCAAGGGAACGGGAAAATGGGCACTCTGTGGTGCCTAGGGACACCACGGGCCTTGTTACTCTATTGATCTTGTGTGTAAAGTCCAAGGTGAATTTTCTAATCACTTGTTGAACCTGTCATTCCCTTTTAGTCAACTTCAGCCAAAAACCGTTTCAACATGCCTGTCAGAGAAGTTCAAGAACTCGTGGGGAATAATTGGGTGGGATTCCGGAAGAATCGACAAGTTCCCAGAGATGAATGGTGGTCGCAGATTCCACCGCGCCCAACTTTCGACAAAGAGGTAAAATATATGGAAGATGAGACAATTATAATGCCGTTGATGGAAGATGGTGTTGTGGCACTCGGAGACCTCTACAACATCCGGACAAACAAGACCGTTGGTGTCAACCTCTTCCACTACAACAAACTGACGACGGACCATCTGGTTGCTCACCCGAGGAAGGATTTGGAGTACCGCTTCGACCATATCGGTGACACCATGGACTACCTAAATACTCTGAAAGTGGAGGCATCGGTTACTGTGGATGTACTGTTCTCGGGTGGAAATGTTCACGTCTACGGAAGAGCCCTTTTCGACCAAATCGTATCAAGAAAATTCTACGAGCATGAAATCAAGTGCAGCTATCGGAATGATTCTTTTTCAGTGCAACTTTTGCCAATTAACATTACAGAAGCCGGTAACGCCATAAACAGGGATGCTTACGACAAACTTCTCACAGGTGAAATATATTGTCACTAATTAAACAGCACAGTTTTATTTAGTTCGGAAAAAATTCATTTTCCGATTTACACGAGAAATTATGTATTTTTATTTTAAGAAACCAAAACATCACATTATAAATACTTTACACTATGGGTGGCATTAATTTCCGAGCATGCAGGGTTCCTTTTCTTACTACTTCCCTGGGTGGTCAATATGGGAAAAAATGTGCGAATGCGTTCCTTATAATGTTATTTACATTGAGAATTTCAAATTTTCTCTTTATGAAGATTTATAGATTAACATTTGTTTATCTAGGAAATCACATTTTTAACAATTGGAACAAACTTTAATTTGTTTATAGGTAAGCTTGAAGCAACTCACATTGTTGCTGAGATCATACTTGGAGGAGAAACCCAAGCAAATCTCTACATTAAGACCGATGATCAAAAAGACCATATGAGAATTGAGGGTAACCTGGTGGTGAAAGTCGAGGTTGGAGGAGTGAAAGTCGATGCTCGAGCTACGGTGGAAATGGTGAAAAATGATACATCGGACCATCTTGACAAAAGGATTTACGTTTACTCCAAACCACCATTTGCTGAACAACCGAACGATGTTCCTGCAATGCTAAAATGTTTGGATGACTTGCCCAAACGCGTGGCAGAAGAAAAACATTTCCCCATGTTTAAGGGAGAAGTTGGTGAAGAGCGGCCTGTAGTGACAGGAGTGCCTTTACGGTTCAAATTGGTTCCACTGGAAAAATTGTTAGAGCTGCCAGCATCGGCTGTTAGAAAATCCTTTAAAGTGATTTCCCCCGCCGTTTTGAATGAATTCATTATAATGCTGGCAACCCTTAAGGACTTTCAATCCAATGAATACGTAAAAAGGAAGATTTTGGAGCGAGACAATCGTCTTCTGACCCTACTTAAAGATCAAGACAATCCTTTGACTATCGAGATCTCTGAGTGGGAAAGGGAGCTGAACTCGGAAGCTGTCATCATTCAACATGTCGCAGATGCCGCCTACAAGAAGTACAAAGAGGATGAAAATGCTTCCGAAGATGCAGACCTGAAAGTTGTCATAGACCTTTTCAAGGAAAAATTAAACATGGTGGAATTCGGTGCAAAACTTGAAAACTACCGACGACTTTGCAAAAAAGAGATCGTTGGAATTCATTTCAGTGATGTGGATGAAGAGGTTGACATCACATTTTTGAGCAATGAAATTGACGTGGACGACTGGTACGGATCTGAAAGGAGGACTAAGATTCTTCTCCACACGAATACCGATAGCGGCCAATCTCCCACAGGGACCTTTCTTAACCTTTTCAACATTAGCAAGCATCTGAAAAGTTTGGGTGCTGATGTTGGCGTGGTCTACCCAAGCATCTCAACTGGATTCAAACTTCATATTAAAACGAACGCTGTAGAGACTATCTACTATGGGGCAGATATTCCATACGCGATGAGCATTCTTGGTGAGAAATAATATTACTGTTTTTGCACATGGACTTTTATTTTCATTCTTTCCAATTAAAATCTTAGGAATGGCTGTTGGAAAAGGAGAAATTGTACCGACACTCTTTTGGACTGTTAATGGCGCTTTGACCGGAATACGTCTTCCACTACATGATAACATATCTGATATTCCTTCTCTCATTGCGGTGAATAAGGAATTGCAGGATGTGAACGTCTGCCCAACCTATTTGACTATGAGAGAAGCCATTGCCAAGCAAGATGGAAGAGTGAAAATTGTACTTGAAACTCAGGCCTTAGAATCCGTGGCCGATTCTATTGTTTTCTTCAGACGACTACGCGCAGAGTTGCAGAAAGAACCTCCTATGATTCCAGTGGACTGGGTAGTAGGAACTTTTGACTTGACCAAATTCCATGATGCTCCATTAGCTTTCGTCTTTTTGGATGGGACTTTATTGTCGGTATGCTTGGATAACTTGGATATTCTCATGCTATTAGAGCAATTGAGAAGCGAAAAACCCGATTTTGACCTTCTTCAAGCAGAGAAAGTTAAGAAAAACTGTCTCTATCCAAAGAGAGGTGAGTCACAGTGTTTATTTCTTTATGTGTAACATCGAAAGTTAATATTGCACTTAATGTACAGGTGATTTCGCTTTGCAAGTTGCTGAACTCTTGGGACAATACCATGGAAGTATGACGGACAAGGTTGAAGAGCTAGCTTCTTTCGCTCGTCCAGTAGAAGTTTACGAATATCTGGACGAAAGTAATATAAACGATGCAATGTTCGTTAATCGAGAATTGATATCTGGCTATGATATGCGAGTTGTTGCAGCAATTGCCACAATCTGCATTCGAATTTTCCCTCAAATGTTGAGCAATTTGAAACAAATGGGATGGAATGAAGCCTCAGCCGCTTTCCAACAAGGTCTCACAGCGTCCTCTTGGTTGAGGGTTGCGGATTACCTGAAAAAGTTCCTTGAAAATGAAAACCCATTCTTGGCGAAAGTAGAGTACCTTCGAACGAAAATTGAAGAGGTATTGGAAGCTAATGAAAAAAGCGATGAACCCCTTGATCTGACAGAAATTATCGATTCAATTAACGTGATTATTGACCACGAAGATCCACTTTGTCCCCCTGATTTAAAATCAGAATTGCAAAGCTACAATGATGCAAAACCGGAAATGAAAATAAAGGGCTACCACACCTCCCTATCTAAATATGCAGAAGAACAGTTTGCTGATGAGAAATATTTCAGTTTGAGACACCTGATGAAATTTGTAAGCATCCTAATCGACAATGACGGACAATTAGTGGGAACAACGGTGCCTGATACCGTAGCGCTTTTCATTGAACGTGTACTCACGGACGAAACTTTGAAACTTTTTCCGGGAGCCGATAAAAAACTCAAGGAGTACTTGGATAAAAAGAATTACTTCCAAACGCTGAGTCTCATGTCCAAAATCCAATACGACCACAACCTTTTCATGGTTCACCAATGTCTCTATCTTCTTCACGATATTAGTGATGCGGATCTCATCAAAACCCTGGTTGACAAAATGGGCAAAAACGAATTTACCTTAGAAAACTACGGGGATCTTTGGAGAAATAATAAATTCGCTTATTACATGCTAAAGGGATTGCAAAGCCAAGGAGTACTCGAAGCAATTATGACGTACCAATGTACCGAAGGTGTTGTACCTGACCACATTCCCCTTGAGTTTGAAGAAAAACTTGTGCCCATGCTGCTAGCAGATGATGATTTGAAATTCGAATGGAAACAGAAATGGGAAACGGTCGAGGAAGCACTCAAAGTATTCCAAGCTATCACCGTGAGAAAAGTCATTCCAAAAGAATTTCCCGATAAGTTGCGTGAGAATATCGATACGAATTCTAGCTTACAAGGTCATTTTGTAAATGCAAATGTTCTGTACTACTGGGACTTTGAAAGAAAATTATTCACTCAGCCTTGGGATCTTCCGACAATCGCGAAAGTTGTGGAGAAACTCATCACTTACATAAAATCGGGTCCGTACATAGAAAGTCAGCATCCAAATTTTGTAAGAAATAGTACATCGACTGAAATTCCGGTAATTGAAGAACAAAAATCTAGTGAGAGCGAATTGCGCGTAAAAGAAGAGTGGAAAATTATTGCTGAAGATATCGTTCCAAAACCAGATATTTCAGATTACCACACATTGCAAAATATTCTAGAATCTCCAGTTATCAATTTTCGGAAACTCGAAACAGCAATGGAAAGAATTCTCCCTTATGTGATTCAGCGAGTTAAATTGCTTTCCAATGATCCACTGCGCCCGGAGAAAGTCTACAACTATATCAAATATCCAGAACCTCTCAATGTAAGTATTCCGGGAATTATCGATTTCGGTGACGGAGAGGATGAACAAGAAAAACTCCCATTGGTCTCACGTGGAGATATTCTGACCTACCTTGTCAACAGTCGAGAACCAAATGTTGTGAAAAATGTTCTTCAACTTTTGGGTAAATTTCCAATGGCACTTCCACTAAATGTCCAAGATATAGAAAATTCATCCCCTACAAAGCAGTTTAAACTACTGCATCAACAGTTAAAGAACATCCCGATTCGTTGGGAAGTAACCCCAGAAGAAATTGTGGAGAACAATTTATTCGCGGACCCTTACCGAATGACTGTAGTAGTAAGATTGGGTGATCTCAACCCGGGCAAAAGCCCTATCCTCAATTCCGTCATGGCCAATCCAAGAAATATATTTTCGTCCGTCAAAGATTCTCAATCTGATCTTGAAAGACCAATTAGTCACCCTGGACTCGTAGAGTTGACTTGGCTGACAAAGCAAACCTGCAAGAATACTTTCTGGAGAAAGCTTGTGGATACCCACTACAGTAAAACGCATGCAGCCAGATCAAATGAAGTACTGCTCTTGGCAAATCTTCACGGTGACGCAATGGAGAATCACAAAGTTGCTCTGGAGCTTAAAGAATTGGGGGCGAGATTTTTGGTAATGTTAATGCCAGATACATGGGAAAATTTGAAAGAAAAGGCTAAAAAATTTACATCCTTATTGGGAGCAACAGATGTAATGTACGCTCTTGTCGACCCAATGGAAACATTAGATCCCGAAAAGGTTTCCACTGCAAGTGTGCTATTTACCGGGGACATCTTGGAAAACAAAACGGAAGTCTTGGAGTTGCTTTTGTTGAAATCCTTTGATTCGAGACCATTCCGTCTGACCGACCACGTTCATCAATTTGACGGATTACAAGAAACTGAAACACCACAGTCAAGGCATTTGGTGAACTTGGTGAAGAGGTACACTTGCAAAACGGTTCGGCAAATTTTGAAACTGCACAACCTTGATCAGTATAACAACATGGAATTTTGGAATATGTACGAGGACAATGAAGACCTTCAAACTTTGATGAATGCCTTCCGTGATATTTTGACCTTGAGTCCATACAAACGCGATAGCAGTCTTTCCCATGTAAAACAAGAGTTGGATATTTTATCTGCTGATTCCTCCATGAAAACAAGACTCGAATGTCTGCAGCTAATCGACGAATTGAGGGATTCGGTTGATGTGGAAATACCAATTTTGGATGAAATCAGAAATCTTCATAATCAAATCAAGGGATCAAAAGTGTGGATAGACGAGAGAACACTTGGTGTCGAGCATTTCTTCAGAGAGCTGGGTAGACTCTACGAATCGCAAGTGTTCAATGGCTCTGGCCCCTATGCTGACCACATTATCAAAGGAAATGAAGTAGAAATCTTTAACCGAGATGCGGGAGATATATTCTGGGGACGCTGGTTAAAACAAGTTTTGCATGAACAAATGCCTGAAGGATTCGAGAACAAGCGAGTATTCGTTGTTTCCATCGTCGGTCTGATTTCCTCAGGCAAATCAACATTGTTAAATGCTCTTTTCGGCTGCAAATTCTCAGTTTCCATCGGTGGTGGAACAAAGGGAATTTTCATGAAATTGCTTTTCCTAGAAGAAAATTTAAGAGAAGAACTCAAAGTCGATATCATCATTCTCTTGGATACTCAAGGTGTCAGCACCATCGGAGGAGTTGGTGATGTGGAAACTCTTCAGAAAGAACAACAAATGATTTCTCTGACACTCGGTCTAAGTAATTTGACGATTTTGAACACCAAAGGTAGAAAATTGGGAAATATGGCATCCGTATTGGAGAGCGTATTTGCGAAGTTGACTGCAGTGGAGGAATTAAAATTCCTTCCTGACTTTTTGCTGGTTCACCATCAATCAGGCCACCGGTCAATCCAAGCGGAGTTGATCATAATGGAATTGACAACAGCACTTCGTACTGTAAGCACCCTCACTGACAACAATGAACTCGCTTTGGGAGTAAGGGAAAGAATCGGAAGACGATTGAATAAAATCATGAGACGCGTCAAACACAATGATATAGTCCATACAGTCAGTCCACACTTTACAGGAATTAACAATACTACAGCTCCATCCAAATTGTTCCACGCAGATGTTGTCGCCCTGTATGAGAAAATTTTGATGACTTGTAAGGAAGCTGACACGATTCTAACTTTTGGCGAATGGTATCGATTCTCTGAAGATTTGTGGAAGAATTTGACTTGCCATCAGGACAACTTTCCATTGAGATTTAGTAACTCTGTTCAAATTCAAGACTACATCAATTTAGTTACCCAAAAGATTGTAACTGTCAAGGATTTGATTGATTGGGCATTCCTGAGTCACACTGAAGAGCTACAAGAAATTATCGACCAGATTGACATCAAAGAAATCGTCATGCTTAGTGAAGAAGGCGTATTATTGACAGGCCGAGAGGCAAGAAGGAAAGCAGCCCTTTTGAAGCTGTCCAAGAAACTGAGGAAGATGGCTGGTACTTGTGAACGTACGTTTCCCGATGGAATCACCGTTCCTTGTAAGCTCTGCACGGATGCCTTGGTTGCAAAGGAGGCGCTGTTGACAGAGTTGAAAGGATCCAATTTCCGTTTCGAAACAGAGGAAAAGCTGAATGACTACATTGTCGACGTACGGAATTCCCTTTGGAATCGATTGACTCAAAGTCTCTTGGCATTTGAAATAGCAACCGAAGATGAAGAAGCTGAGGAAGATGTAAAGTGGAAGACTCTGTCGCCAGAATATAATGAAGCTTTGGCCAAGTTGGAAGACGACCCTGAAAGGTGGCGAAAGATTCAGCAGCTATTCTTCCCAAAGGCAACAGTAATTCCTGCGGATACACAAATTAAAAATGAAGTCGCGCAATACTACAAGAACTTGCCGCATTTGATTTCTCGTGTTGAGTACGATCAAGAATTACCGCAGTTAGGGTCAATTAAGGCTTTTGATTTGGGGTACTATAATGCTATTCAAGTCTTTGAGCTGGTGGTTCCCGAAGAGGAGGAGTCTTCAAACAAAGGAGACAATGAAACTGAGCAACCGGGAGAAGGTGGGGGTGACGAGACTGACTGTGGCTGCAAAGTAGACAAAGAACAGTCTGAATATTTAGATTGGGCGCAGAAGGACTGGATTGAAGCTCAGATAAAAGATGTGCCCGAATTAATGTGGCAGAGCAGGTGCTACGATCCCAAGACCAAACAAGCCAAATGGGTCTACGAAGTTGGAATGATCCGGGATTTCCAGACCAGGGTTAATAAAATCTTGGCGGAATTTGAACAAAGGAATGGAGAAAAAATTCTTCCTAATTTTAAGTGGGAAACCCATATTTACGGAATATTGTATTTCATTTCATATATGAATGGAAAGCAACAGGAATGGAATACCACCAACCATCCCGTGAAGGTCATGCCGGGTGATATCACTGTAAGTACTAAACACATTTGAAATTTTTCTAACGACTAGTTTAGTGGTAGCTCTGAACATAGAATTTTTTACAAATGTTGATTTGTTTTGGATTTCACAGGTTCCTTTTCCAGGTCACAAGCCCGAACCAATCGACGGCAAGGATTAAGGGTTAAGTACTTACCATAACACGTCTTAATGGCCCTGGGCAGATTTAAATCATTACTGCCTAAAAGATAGAAATTAGAATTGTTGAGTAATAAATGCTACAATGACATCTACAATGGAGTTGATTTCTGTAATGTCTTGATTAATATTGAAATAAACTGAATAAATGCAACAAACACTTTATACTTTATTTCCACATAAATTTAACAATTTAATAGTTGTGCTTTACGAACGGATTTGATTTGGCAATACATACATCGTTTCTTATTAATTCCAATGATTATTCAAATTTGTAATGTATTTTCAAAATCTTATTTATAAAATAATAATTGTTTGATATGTAGCGATATGAATGCTGACAATGCATAAATATTTGTTGAGTTCTGTGGGGCTTTGGAATTACACCCTCTTCCTCAAGTGAAAAATCCACCGAATCCTTAGTATTAAATGCCAATGCCATTCTTTGTAATTATATTGGCTAATATGTACAGTACATAAGCCAGCTTGTAGGCATGAAAAGTTGAGAAATGAGAAAAACACGCGTGTTCTGGTGTATGTATTGACATTAACTGATTTGTATTTTGATCTATATTGGTGGATATTTTGCACATAATGTATGGATAGTAACGGCAGATATTGTACATACATTGTATTGTAGCACCTAAACATTAAATAAGTACTTACGTATCATATCCGTATGATCTGTAATAAATATACAAATAATGAAAACAGTAATATGCATACTAAATAATTTTAAAATCAATTTAAAAAAATTAAATTATAATTTTAAACCCAGTTCCGAGTAGTCCTACGGAACCCCTTTCGATGGATCTTATGTTTGATATGAAATTATGACTTGTGTGTTGATAACAGAGTAACAGTTACGACTTTTACATGGGCATGGGCATAGGCAAAACATGATTTTTATCTCACCTTTGTCGCAATTTTTTGTCCATGTATGTATGAAATGTTTAAATATAAATTTTGTTGGCCGACAAAGTAACTTATTCCGCATCTTGAAATACACCGATGTGCCAAGTTTTATTACTCTCTTGCTCATATTGTATTAAAAAAATTAAATGATTTTTTTTGCTGTTATAAACGTTGTATATGAATGCTTTTCGGTTGGATTAAGTTTGCTTCGCCGTACGATGAAGACATATCCGTTAACGGTTTTTCATTGTAGAAGGAATTCATCCCAAAACCATATTCGTGGTTGTAATATTCATGTTAACGCTTTCATTAATTTTTTGATACAACTTACATCTGTCTGCGCACCTGCTCAGTCTTACTAAAGTTAGATCCACGTTGAATTAGGGTTAAGAATTTTTTGTTGAATATTAAGGATAAAGACATACGAGTACTTAAGTAAGTATATATTTGATACGCACCAAAGGGAGAAGAAAGAATTTTTAAAGTCACCGATTCCACACGTTTCTGGAAGAATCTATAAGCTCCGATTTTAATCATAATCCATTGTGTACATGATATATATCCACTTCATTATCACTACAATTATCTAGACCAACACGTTGAAGCTCTAAATCCCCTCATATATCCCCATTATCAACAGAACGTTTCTGGAGCTTGAAGCAGGAAAGAATTTAAATTACATGACAGTTAAAAACATATATTGAATGCGTTTATCTTGTATAATCCCTATTTAGCATTATTATTATCTCACTCTGTATCTGTATCATGAATTACACATTTAAAAGTAAGTATACCTTCTGGGCGGATGACAAAAACAACGGATAAAGAAACAAAGATAAGTGTTAAAGCAAAAAGAGTATAAAAGTCATCTCATGACAAAGTGGTCCATCTAGACTCAAGTTATTATCTTGCGTTTGCTATCAACTTTCACTCGTGTACTTTCACTATTTATATCTCTGTCATCAAAATCTATTCATTTTCGGTCTATATTCGTGTGATAGATATTACTCTAAATCCAAACCGTATACATACATACGGACTCACTTTCTGAAAAGATGTCCTACCAAGAAGACGAAACGATTAAACTTCCCCCTTTGGAAAACGGGGTGGTGGCCATCGGAGACCTGTGGGATTGTGTTAGCGCTAAACCTCTTGGCTATAATCTTTTTGCAGGGAAGCCAACAGATGAACACCTTGTGGCTCATGCTCAAAGGGATTTTGACTACACCTTAAACTACGTAAAGGACACCAAAGATCATATAGATCAGCTCCATGTTGAGGTAGGTCGTTTTCTTCAATTCAGAAATGTTTAAATATTATTACCAATTCAAAGTATTAAACTTACAGTATTCATTAAAACAAAAGAAAGACGAGAAACTTTGTGGTAAATAAATATCAGGGTTTCGTCAATCACACTTTTCAGTTAAAATCCCATCACAGTGTGATTAAATACTGTGATTAAATGTGATGGGATTAATTGGAAGTCCCTATCCAATAGCATATAGATCACTGTAATCACATTGATATTGACACCACCAAGTATCCTCTGTGGTCAAACGTTTAAAAACATTGGATCACAGTAATTTAATCCCACTGATAATCACACCCGAAACCCTCAATGTAATATAATTGAATGTGAGATTAGGTATATGTACATAATGATAAACAACTTCATTTTGAAGAGAATGTCGATTGAGCCTAGCTTCATATGAAATAAACAGTTTATTTGTAAAATCATTGAAAAATCTATAGGAAACGAATTTGAAAAGAATTTTCCGGAGCTTAGACAGAAATGGGAATTTATGGAAACAAAATTCTGTCAATAAATCCTTTTTATCTCTTTAAATCTCTTTTAGAGCTTGAATACAATAGGATAGTGAGAAAAAAAAAGTGGTTTGAATTTTTCACTTTGTTGTGTCTCAGTCGATTCTTGGCCATATTTAAAGAAACAATGAGGGAGCTTTTCGTTTTAAAATATTTCCCTGGGGTAGGGGGAAGGGTTTCGGGTGGAATAATTCCACTGGCATTAATTGGTGGCAT
>JABASC010001258.1:0-25432 GCA_019776185.1 Plutomurus gul | reverse complement strand
TTAAAACCATTAAATCACCCGGTTTTAACCTATTTAAACCGGCTGAAATTGGTTTTAACCGGTTTTAACCCCGGTCGAAATTGAAAAAAGCCGGTCAAAACGAAACACTGGTACAGCCAACCCTAACTCTATCTGCACATACTAATGTCATTTAAGAGCACGTCATAAATGTATCGCCGAAAAAGGGCTCCTATAAATAGTAATATATTCCTTTGTCTTGCGGACTTTTACGTACAGAGATTTTATTAAATGCGTCTCTCTAGTCGAGTGATTCCTGTCACACGTACGTCAAATTAGCAGAGAAATGTTTCCATTGTTTTTCAAGGTCCGTACCGCAACAGTAAGCTGTAGTATTTAGTCCCTCTTTCTAATAATACGAACCTGTCACAAAGGACATTGTAAACGAATTGTGTATTGTGGTGTGGAGAAAACATTTCCCGTCTCCATTCAATCAAAACCAAAACAGGTGAATAACACATTCTACGAGATTAATGCAGAAAGAGAGAGAACGCTGCTGGTGGTGGTTATAGAACTATTTATGAGTACAATAATCTGTCGTTCGTAAAAATTCAGGGAGCGTTAACTGCCATACAGAGAAAATTACTTACAATGTAACTCGCTGTTCTGTACAGTGTCAAGTGCAACACGGCGTCATTGAAAGAACGCGGTTTGCATGGCTCATTTGTTAATGAAAGTTCAATTCCAAATGTTTTCAACGCATTTCAAATGTATTTAGCATGTCTATAATTGTCTGGCCACTATTTACCACAACAGGCACACTTTTAATGGTTACACAGGTTGAAGACACCATGCATCTTGTGTGTGTGTGTGTGTGTTCTGTATTTACATAGATGGACTGACGACTGCTGCTGTGCTGCAAGTAATTTTGTTGTGGTTACACGTGTACACACACGTCGACCTCTTTCCACGTAAAAGTATATACATTTGTACACAAGTGAATCATTTCAGCTATATAAAAGGAATTCGTGAAAATTTCCAGGTGACGACGATACATAAGTAAGTGCAATGGCCTTTTCCGATCCAGCTATTGTTAGTAACACTGGTTGGCGTATTTATTAGACCTATGGGATATATCCACCTCTCATTTACACTCACTATACACTCTCTCACCGCATGAAAGCTGTCCTTTCACTTTTTCACACTTGTCAGGGAGAAAGTATCGGACACATTTCCCAGTCGTCCTAGCTCCCGCCCCCACTCGCGAGGTCGGCAGTCTTTTACCACGCAGTGGACAGATGTGAACGTATGAGAATTTTTTGCGGTAATTCAATCAACCACCGGAAATGAACTGCAAACAAAGAGTACATACAACAAAAGGATCTGCTTACGACATGCCCACTAAAAATATTTTGTATTTTATGCTTTTTTAATGTTAAGCAATACAAATAAAGATAATCTTTAATAAGAGAGCTAATAATTGCAATACATTTCTTGTTTGTCTCTCAGTGGCGCTATTAGAGAATCGGTTGTACATCAGAAAATGGTGGAATAAAATATGACAAGACATTAATAAGTTCTCGATGATGTACGTACGTGGTGGTACGTTGTACGTACGTACATATAAGCAAAAAAGATTAGCTAATATTAGACTGTAGACCTTGTGTACTTACATATTCTGGATGCATAACGTATTGTTAGAATATAGAGTGACATATCCTGCTTTAGTGTATCATGGATGATTGAGCACGTGCCCTCACAATGCTTAATACTTACCAATGCTAGTACTTAGTTGATTATACTTAAACTTAGATGCGTAAAAAACAATGTCATTCACTTGTGGCCTGGAACTCAAGTGTATGCTGCTTTGTCTATAAATGCACGCAACAGATTTCAATGTTAGCTGAACTGAACATTACATACATACATTGTATGTACTGATAGATACTAACACGATCTATTATAAAGCATGACGGAATTTCGTTGCATTAATGTATAAATAGTCGCGTATGGAAATGAAGATTCTAATTGCAAGCACGGCAGAGAGAGAGAGAGAGAGAGTCAAGGCTCAGTCAGTTGATAATGAAATGAGAGGAAAACTGGTGAAAACTGGACTTGAATGACTATAGAAGCTATATCAATTATATTTTTCTTATAAGAAGACTCTAACAGGTTCACTTACTTATACTACTTGGTAAAGTTCAAGTATAGATTGTTCTGGGAGTAATGAGAGCATCCTTAGAGAGAATGGAATAAATGAATAACGTATTTACTCACTTGCGAAGACGGTTTACGTACTTACAGATAGAACTGACGCTCTTTCAACAATGTTCACCCCCGCAGCAGGTGCTAATTTACGTTCGAATTTAAGAATATGTTCTAACAAGTGAACGATTTTCGTGTCTTTGAATTCCAATCAGCTAATTAGCGCTCTTATTTGTAAAAGAATGCTTTATTTTAGGATTTTTACCAGGTTTTCTTAGGGAAATGGAGCATTCTTAATTCACATATGGTGATTGTAGGCATATTAATTACTTCTGTGCGTTAGGTGCATTAATTAACTAACTATTAATTGCATAGTGTGTACGTGTCTGCTGATGTCTCGCACTTTCTCAGCCTTTTTTAGTTTTATTATGTAATAGACAATATTTGTTCAATGTAACTATGTACGGAATAATACAAAAATTACTGAATAATTTCTGTACAAAATAACTGGGAGCGGTGCGTAGAATTAAAGAAGCATTAACTGTGTGGCATAAGCTTGTGAGATTTTGCGATAGAAATCCTGAGAAGTAACCGTTTGCTTGAGTATTTTCTTCGAGTACCGGTAGGTGATTTTGTGTATGAATCTTTTTACTGTGAAGAGACTTAAATGATCCGTTTACCACTTCTGTAACCAAAATGAGTCCTGTAGAAATATGGAGGAACACCTGGGTGAATCAGGCATCACTAAAAGCTAACCACGGTTTGACTTAAAGTTTGACCACCTTATTAAATCGAATTTCACGGTCAATATCAGAAGCTTCAAGTGAAAAATGTAATGTACAGCGCAGATTAGTATTTACCTAAAAGTAAAATTTTACAAGGTTTATTTTATAAAACGATGTACAAATATTTTTTTATAAGAGACTTACCGAGAGTTGCACATGAGTTGCTATTACGGGAGGTTAGGAATTGAGGGAGCTGCAAAGACCTACATGTTTTCCCATAACCAGTAGCCATAATTTTCGTAATATAACTGGACGGCATAAAATCGAGCACACTTTTATTACTTTCTCTTCGCATCAAAGTTTAAAAGGTGAAGGGACTGACTGCGACCAATTTGATTTTTCTCCCTTTTTATTATTACAAGTACTAAAAGAAAAAGTAATACAAATGTAGACGGTGAAACTGGTGACCTTGACGAGACACTTAGAGGTCATGCGACACATTATGAAGGCATTCTGTCTCTGTTGCATTTACATTTGTAGTCATGTCTACATCAACTGCAAACGACCGTGTTCTCAGATTCTTTCATCTCGACTTTCATTTCTACTGCCCTCTCTTATCTTTATAGGTAGATTGTTTTCAGTTGGAGTCAACGAATTTGCACATCCAGACAATGAAAACTGGAAAACCAGACAGAAACGTTCGCAGAACCATCACCAGAACACAAAGAAGACATTCTTCCGCTGCGTCTTTGTAATTTCACTCACCACTCAAATGAATGAGAGACAATTCAAGTATTCAAGCGATCCAGCTGACAATCCATTTATCAAATTGTCCTTCTCTCCTCTTACATACATATCCGGTCATCATCATCTTAACGCAGAGATATTCTCATGCGACTCCTTCATCAGAAAAGATATTCAGCTATTGGAGTTATTGCAATAGTAATTTCTAACTTCATTTAAAGTGTTTTATTATTGTTCTTACATTCTTTTACTTATAATGTACATAATATGTAAATCTACATTCGGCTGCACGTGCGAAAGTCATGACCTGCATCTTTTCCATTTCTATTATTTATGAATTCCGATAGTAGTTTATTTATTGAAATTATTGTGTACTGCACGCATGAAAACTCCCAAATTATAAATCTCGTTAGCATACGAGATTTTAAATCTCGTACACATTCAGTTATTATTATTATTATTGACATGCAATGCAAAAAATACTTTTAGGCAGCGATACTTGCTATAATGTGAATTCGATCACGATGAAATATCGTGATACTGTCACGTTTTTCGCATCTTGACGATGTTTCTGTGTAAATTGCGAAAATTGCATAAATTATCATTACTACCACCATTACATTACTCAATATGTCGTGGTACTTTTTACCAAGCAGACAAAATTAATAAGTTACGAGAAAAATCTATAAAACATATTTGGGATATGTGTGAATTTGGATAATTAGAATTCTTCCTAAAAAGACACATTTTGATCTACGCAGTAAAATTAGTAGAATAAATAATGGACTTTGCAAAAAACTACTCGTCGTTCTTTACTAATTCTTATAATAATTTGACTTTCTTGTTGTAATGTAATATATTAAATGTAAACATTTAGTAACACAAAAATACTGAAAGCAATTTCCACACTGACAGATGTAAACATATTAATGCCTTCTCTGTATAACTCGTATGTGTTCACTTTACCACGGATATTACAATTTTCATTGAAATCTCATCTCGGAAAAAATCCGCGTGTTCCTGTTCCTGTTAGACAACACACATGATCATACAGTGCAAAGAATTACTTGACTCTCTTTCTTGTAAAAGAGATAGAATTTGCATTACAATAAGGTAAGTTTTATCGTTCATTGGCTCGCTACTAAAGCTTTCTAAAGTAAACGTGATAGAATTAAATAAATTGAACGTATACGTTATGCTTAGCGTAAGCCAGAGCAGAAGAATGTCATTTTAGCTTTGGGATCGAGCTACGATTCTACTAATCCGCTGTTCCTAAGCAAATCGAGTTTTTTAATGAGAATTCTTGTACATATTATTGCTAAGGGGGAGAGACGCACGCTGTTCCTTGCAGGAGACCATCATCAAAGCAGATTGCATGTAAAAATAGAAATCAGTCTGTGAAACGATTTGAATTTCATGAGAAACACAGTAAGCATTAGACTAGAGTCCTTTCTTGTTAGCTAAGCTTTTATATTAACGACTTACCTGTAGTGCAATGTGTGCACTCGGACTACGTGCGTCAGGTGCTTACTCGATTTCCTCTCTAAGTAATATCATTAATGCACGAGTAGTGGGGAATGTCCCCAAGCCGGGCGGTAAAGGCTCAAATATACAAATAGTAATGAGATGCAAAAAGCTTCATGAATAATTTCAATTCTAAATGAGTAGTATTTATTTTGGACTGTCGTATTTAGGCCGCCTGCTCCCTTTCAGTCCACTTCTCTCGATAATGCACATCCGTCTCACATTCACACATGATCTCCATACTTACTGAAATTCGTCAAACCATTTGTAAACAGCGTGGACATGGCGTGTACAACAGTAGAACGCATTGTGTGGCAGCTTATTTGCGTCAATGGTTAGTAGTCGACTTTTGTATGCACACACTCACGCACTTATTACTAATATTGTGTGCAAAAGCTCAGCAGCCAGGCCAACTGTCGATTACCCTTCTGTCATGTTGGTCTTTGTACGAAAATTGAGAGTGTAGTCAGCATATAGATATCAGTTTGTGAGCAGTTGCGCTTTGTACCAAGTTGAATATTTAATTTAGACCGCCTGCTTACCAACCGTGTTTAACTCTTGGGGAGAAATGGGAGTGGGCACTAGTTTTAAGTAAGCACACACAACAGGGAAATTAAATGTAATTTCTATTCCAATCCAATGCTCTCTAATGACACAAATTTTTCCTTTCCGGATAAATGTCCTCTGGAAGCGGACACATGGTTTACACCGATGCTACTAGAACGCTAATGAGGGCGAGACGAAATTGTATACCTTAGGACTCTTCTGAAAATATGTGCTATAATGTTACAAACACGTAAGTCAAGTGTGTTTAGTTTATTCTAAGGTTTTAGTTACAATGAAATCCGGTTGTATGCAGATTTCCAGAATGATCTGGAATAATCGGATCGTCTGCTTCTACATTTCTGCTTCATGTATTTGCTACGTGGCTAATGCAATCCTTGCTTGAATATGTAACCGGTTAGCTACCAATAAACAATACAATATTCCATAGCAAAGTCCTACATGCATTGTGTGTACTGTGTGTGTCCTCTCTCTCTCTAACTCAACAACCAAATTGTTATTGTTCTGTAGGATGGTGAAGAGGAAAACGTTGTCTCTCTCCGTGTGTGTGTGTGTCAACAGCTTTAATATTTCGTAGAGTGTTGCTAGTAAATGACTAGCAGACACCTTAATAGTCGTGCATAAAAGGATACGAGATGCTGGCACAGAAGAAAAAGGCGTCAATTGGAAACACAATGCAAAGGTATGTACATACCTAAGTAAGTAGCATAGACCGTGTACTATATAATGTAAATAAATGAATACATATTCTGCTGCTGCTGAATAATGGACGATGACTTATATTATTATTACAACAGCATACAAAATATTAGCCATTAGCATCGAATGCGTATTTGTTTAAGAATTATAGTGCGACCTGCCAGCCACTGCTGCTTTTCTTACTATTTGATCTTTGTCTCTGCTTTTCAGATCACCTCCCAGCATGCAGTGCTCAACGATACAGTTTATGACAGTGTGTCCGCGTGTATATAGCATCTATAGTATATAGAATATATTTAAGCACCCTATTTAAGAAAGGTGTGTACTGTTTCAACCTCTACCTCAGGCAATCACATTGCCCATAGACTTGTTGGAGTTAGAGGCATGACCAAAAATCATTTGACGTACATACCCCCATGGCAATTTGCATTTTTGGAAAATCATTAACAGCTGAAGCAGCAAATATTTATGCACATTCGTGTTTTTCTGCTGCTCGTACGTAACTCACAACCTAGACCTTTAGAAGGTGTGTTGTCTCGTTATCATTACGGCTGGATGAATAATTTCTTAAATCACTTCACATGGTTAATGCAACACTCTTAATATGACTTACTGTTAATTGTCCACTCGAAATCATATACTCTGCTCTCACACTCTGTGATATGGAATTTTACACGGTTTCGTGTTAAATGCACTATTTAAGATATTATTAAACTTTGTTTACTCGAGCTCTAATCTATTTTCTCCTTTTGAGTAAACATATGTAATGTAATTTATTAGTGCGGGATGTGATAGGTCTATTCTGCTCAGGTGATGTGACTTCTTGTTTTCTATGACCAATTTTTTTCACAGGAATTGTTATTTCAACTGTATGTATGTATTTACGTGGTAAACAATATGAAGGAAAACATACAAACTAGAAGAGTCTTTGAATTAAATGGCATTCAAAATTTACGTAAGGTACGGGATTAAATTTATATACATTCTCTATTTGCTTCTCGTTAGAACTCGACTTGTTTTGCTGTATCTATGAAAGTTTCATTTGCACACACATGTGAATACGTTTCTTGTCAATACACAAATAAATATGCATGGTCGAGTGACAGCTTGTGACATGTGTTTGGCATTGTATGTAGCAAAATAGGGGAAAAATATTCACGGTATGCTTTACAAATACAATAACAAAGTTTTTTTTTGGAATTGCAATTTGTTATACAAATAATAATATTATTAGGAAGTATGATGGAAAGCTCGGCATGACAATGGATAAAAGTTAATGTTGCTACTAATAAAAATAATTGTGTCCCCCGACATATACACAACGTTATTTTCAAATCATATTCCATTTATATATAAAAACTATGAAGAGGCATATTTGTTGTGGAAACAAGCGATTAACAATTGATCAGTTTTCTGCGTCATTTCTTTTTTAAGCGTGTAAACGTTTCTTCTGTGCTAAAAAAAGTAAGCGTTGCTTCGAATAAATTCTTTGTGCGTACCAGCGCCAGACCTGATTAGGAGGTGGGCTGACTTTAGCTAGTGCATAAATAACTTTTGTGACTGGAGTACGAATTTTCAATGTAGTCGGCGGCAGTATTTTATAGTTTCTAATGTGCACTATGTATTCTATGTGTTTCCGTATTTGCTATTGCATAAAAATATATATGTAAGCATTAGTATTTGCATCGAACCAGTACTTGTACTTATTTATTTACCATTGCATTATTTATAAAGCAGGCGCTAGCTGCATGTTATTTTATCGCCTACTCCATATCACATGTGTCTTAGCCTAATTATCATTTTTTCGCAAAGAAGATCTCCGCAGCAGCAGCATCTTTTAAAATTTCCTTGAGAGTATGCACTCATACGATAATTTTCTGTTCACGTCTTAATTGTAGGTACATACAAAGTGATTTTGATGTGAAATGGTGATGAAATGTTATAATTTTTTAATGTCTATGCAATTTGCAACGTAGTCAACAATGTGGATGCAATAAACAGCAAGAGCTCTCTTTCTCTCATGCGAAGGCTAACAGGAGCAGAACCCTGACCCACCTTCCAAACAACAAAACTCAACAAATAAGTCTAATAAGAAGGATATGACATCAATAGGACTTCATGCTAATAACTCACCTGCCCGGAATTTGCGAATTTCACGCTTCACAGCTAATGTAAAGTGGAACGGCTTTTTGTTGTTGAAAATACTGTGGAAAGAAAAATATTGCATGTTTTCGCACATTATACAATGCACAAAAAATAACTGTGCGCACAAGGTGAATGGTAGTAGTGTTATAACTGGGGAGAAACTATTTGTGTGCGAAAAGCGTGTGTTTACGCTCGTGTATTGTGAGAGTTCTTTGGTGAATTACTGATGCTGCAGTGAATGCGACTCGTGAACAAAATATGATTGCATACTTATGTTCCTACATGTTTTGCATACTTGGTGAATGTAGATTTTAGACTCTTGTGTGCGCAATACTAAAACCATTTCTAGGCTTATTCCTTATAATGCACTTTGCTCAATTTATTCCCAGACATGACATAAACAAGTACACAGAGTGTTGTATTCAAAATTTGCTTTGATTTTTGAAACAAATATAAAGAGAATTATTTTGCTGTGAGATGAATATCATTGCAAATGTAAATATTCAAAGTGAAAGCAGTATAGGTTTGACTACGAGTGATTAAAATGACCAGAAAATTATTCGAACTTATAAATGTGTCATTTAGAATTCGGAAATTAAATTATAAACTTTTACATTAATAAGAAGTAGCAGGTTTGTTCTTTTTCAATCTTAGAAATAAAAAGACTATATTCGTAGTATAGATAACATTTTCTAAACTTTGATATTTGTTATTTTATGACTTGAGCAAAACAGAGAAATTAAAGCAAATCTAAAAACGTTTATATATTAGATAATACAGTTTTGCAGTTTAGAAAAAGCCGTCGTCAAAGTAAGCCATCTACTAGCAGTTCTACCGTAAAGGTCACTCCAATCTCCCCAAAGTGCATATTATTATCCACAGAGCAGGAAGTACAAATGCCTGCACTTACACACTACACATTCGAATGTTACTACCTAATCCGTAATATGTATTAACCAAGAATTCGTATACGAGAGTAAAAGCGTACTGTGGTCGAAATCCTTTCGCTTAAGCGGCTTTGCCAATGCAACCACATGTTACTCATTTTTCGAATCGTTCCCGATTCAGCATTTATTTCCGTAAAAGCAGTCCTTGTGGCGTCTTTTGCATTTATCCCTGCTCACTCACTCACTCACTCTCTTTCTCCCTCTACTTTCTCTGTATCCCCGAATGCTAGCCGTGCTGACTGAGAGAGCGCCTTCTGGGACATGAAAGGAATTTGCATTTGACAGCCCACGGTGTTTTACCACCGAGAGACGAGGGTCATTTACAATGATTTATTAGGGCAAATATGTTAGACTGATTTATGTGACATATCCGTTGTCACATCACTTCACTTACTTTTACTGCTGCAGAACTGCACACACACCACATCATGTACACGTTCACCATTCCAGTGCCACAGCTTGGCCTGGCCTGGCTACCATTGGCCACACTTCAACTTATACCCTAAAGAGGTAAAGATAGTCTTATATGCTCTCCGCTGTAGTCTTTTTCAAGATTGGACTTAGACATACACACAGTCCATACAACAGCCTTATACACGATTAGTAGCATAGGAAAAGTATATATAAAAGAGAATGTATTTGGTGGAAGTGTCTGAATAAGTGAGCAATTACTCCCACCTCCCTTCACGATTACAACTTCTCCCATATCTCTCCTGACAATGTAATCAGCATTACACAAACGTTTGACATTCTCGAACAGGTCATTAAAGCTATAGCTCTTTAATTATTTCCTCACCCGGCTCAAACACCCGTACAGATATATATAAACTCACGTTTCAACCTTATGACATGACTCCGCGTGAGATAACGCTTTACAGATTACCCTCCATATCCTACTGTATCCTATGTATAGCCATGTAAGACTGTAATTACTCATTAACCGATATATATAGATACATAGTAGTGGATAGTACATATGCTTCTATATAGTGGTAAAATGGTAATGGAACATTCCCCTTGTATCTGCAGTAATTCTCCATGAAGAGTGCACAGAATGAGCATAACGAGGAGAGAAAAAGCTAAGAAGGTATTTAAAGAATAAATTTACTTGCTGTATCTGTACTTATATTACAATATCCGGAAAAGCTGCTTACCATCAGCAATACACACTTTATATGCTATTTAGTACATATATGTGTTTGTATACGAAAATAAATAATCCTTATGCTTTCTCCTCGCTTAGTATAAAAATGTAGAGCATTAAGTGTCTAAGAATATTGCATTCAGCTTTAACGCATTTATCAGTCGTCGAATGGGAGACAAAATCAATAGGGCTTATGTATCGTCACTAAATCATTGTCTCGGCTTGCTTTATTGTACTGTACATGTAGTATAGTATACACTTTATGGACAATTTACTATGTAATAGAGTGTGAGTGTGTGAAAAATTTGTTTGTGCACTGAGGGGACGGGTGCAAAAGAACTTACAAGAACATGCTCTCAACAATGGGAAAATATGCAATCATTTCCCACTGTGAGAGAATATAACTAACAATAAGTAATAGGGATTTTTTAAATATGAGAGAATAATGTGACACTTGGCTGAATGTAATCCAAGGGAGCTTAAGCTCCACACACAATATATTTAATGCTATCTATTTTTGACTTTCTCTTTTCGCATGACGCCATCCTATATTTATTTATTAGTCAATTCAACACTTTCTTTCCTTTGCCTCTACATTCTACATGCAATAATGGATGTTTATTAAATATTTACAGACACACCGTGTAACAAATGAGTAGCGGCGCTTTTGAGAGGATTTTTATGTGACACACAGTAACAGAGTACAAAAAATGCAATTTAAATGTTTACAGAGCTTATTTATTATTTGCGAGAGAAATGTCTGAAGAGGTTCTCTTTGCGTGTAAATAAAAGGATGAGCAGACTGTTGTGAGTGTAGAATGCATTTCGTTGCGCCATCTGCGACCTGACGGGCCGACGTCTGCCACAACGAATACAAGAGATAAACCAGGGAGAGAGCAGCCTTCTTTTCACTGATACCTTTGTCAAGTTTTTGCCGGACGGCTGCCTTTCTCTCTCTCTCGCTCTCTCTGTCTGACCACTTGATTGATTATGCTGTAGTTGGGTGCACAGATAGTTCCTATATGGATTAGGTAGACTGAAATAAGTGGACAGGCATCAGTGCATAAATACAATAGTTGCGGTCGTCATTCAGATTACAGGTCAGTTGTCAGTTGATTTCGTCGAAATAGTAGAATACTTTGCATACATACAATACTGTATTGTTCCATTCATAAGAATTTCTGGAAACTTTGATATTCAAATCACAAAAGGCATTTTTAATTTGACTGGAGATATTAATTTTCTACCATATTCGTATGGCATCATAGCGTATGCTGAGGGTATACAATATAGAATGCGTTCAGATGGGAGAGAGGAGAGATCCATGATCCATCTGGCTGAATCAATTTTGCTGAGAAAATGTTGTTCAGTTTTGTTCTTATATTGAATGTACCTATGTAGGTATTTATGTGTATATTTACTATATAATAATATCTGGGTTTTGTGTGCGCTTGCATAGTAACTTGAGTGCATATTAAGGTATTATTGCTTAAACAAATATTAGAGTGGAGGACGAAGAATATGAAGCCTGGTCTTCTTGTTATCGTCTATTGCTTCCGAGAATCGCCTCCTCTCGAAAACTTTGGCGACTGAGTGAGTTGGTGGGTAAGCAAGACAGAAGATTAATATTTGCAATGCACTATAATGTCTCCGGACCAATTCCGCCGTCTAATGTTATTCCACATGAAAGAAACACATTTGTAGTATTATTGGAATTTTCTGCATCCTCCAGCACCAACTCCGACAACGCTTCAACAGATTCTCATTTCAGATTTTCAGAAATTTCTAAATGACTAATTCAAGTTGCTGGAATTAAGAAATCTACTATTTATCGATACAAAGTTTCTTAAATTCAAATTGATCATTTTTTAAACATTACTTTCCAGCAAAAGTTTATTTCAAGAATTCACAACAGGGAAACTTGTGTTAGGTATACTGAAAGTACTTGGAAATTGAAAATTCGCATTTACCTAATATATTTAGTATTCAGAATATTTATAATCGAAATGGAAAAAATTGAAAACGACGTTGTTTTTATAATATTTTTCATAAATTAAATGTCTTTTGCTTGTGTTCCAAAAGTGTTGCCACAATTTCGAAATAGAAACATCAGGAATACGTTTTGGAATAGAGCGGAAGTATTTAGACGAGTACGATCATTTTGCGGCATCGTATCCATTCTCACACAATGCATTTTATGCAATTGCATGCGACAAGTGAGGACAAGGGAAGCGAAGTGAAAGCATGTCACATTTCAACTCTGCCCCTAGCTACTACTACCACCACTACAACTAGTAAATAGTATACTTATAGGAACTGGCGGTTTTTTTATTTGCGGCCGGACCCATTTTCATCCACTAGGCTTTTGTCTTTCTCTCTTTCTCTCATGAGACAGAGAGAAAGAGAGAAAAGGACTTTGGTGACAATTCATTTATCATGTTATACCCTGCTCCACTATTTCCTCCTACTTGTTCTCTCTCATTGCAATCTCATCTCCGATAGCACTTAATAGTATATATCAAGACAGAGAACACAATTCAACGTATGTACTACTCATTGCAGTCAACACTATTCCATGTCAAGAACATTTACTATACAAGAGACAGAAACGTGGTGGCCATGGCTTTATACAACTTATAGTAATTTCAACTGCACGAATTCGGCCGACAGGACAAGGGACACAAAAAGGGCTGTCCTCCTCTAGCTCATCTTAAATTACATGCACACAGACGAATTTCATATATAAAATAATATTCCATCACACATTGTGTGAGCAAAGCCAAAACGAATGTCTATCCCACTATATACTTTCTCCCAACTTTCACAAATGCACTTTTCGCATTGCTCGTATCCATTTACACACGTTGCGTGCACTCTCTGTATTCCTAGTACCTCTAACTGCTCTGACAATGTACATACAACGTCAGTATAAAATGCCTACGTGTGCAGTTCTTTCCTCCGGACGCTCTCTTATGTTATTATGACATGTGATACGAGACACTTTATGTGAAAGCAATGGTGGGCATTACACTAGAAATACTGCCGCTATGTATTTACTATACAATATATGGGCAACAACACTGAAAACATAACGGAGGATTATATTATTGGTAGCTTTTAGCACAATATGCAATTCAACTTTCACTATTCCACTGTGTGCAAAAGCCTTCCTCTCATCTCCCGTTAACATCTAAAGCTGGCCGTATCGCCTAGTGCATACAATCACTTTTTCTTACACAAAGGATTCTATGAAATTCTATACTGACTGATCTGTTTTGCAAAAAACTCGCACAACGGCACTTCACGGAGGGAGATTTTAGAGATTCTGCTGGCGTGTGATCAAGCACGCTCTCAACTCAACGTACCTACACAATGCTATAAAACACCGTGCTAAGCTACCCTCATAAATAAGCTAATTCTCTATTTTGTGTCTTTGAATTTCGGAGCGTGCATCTCTCCACACACACAAACTTCACACCGTGGAGTCTCCAGTGGAGACTCCACGGCTATACACTACAACCTCCCACTCGTAGCTTCCAGCAGCTTGGATTCAATTCACACAGGGAAAACAAGTGTACTCCTCGTGCTGCACCACTTCACAATCCATGGCTCTTTCTATTCATTACATATTTCACAAAAATATAAGTTGGGCTGCTGCTGCTGTTGACTCAGTTTCTGGGAAACTGTATATGCTGGGGCAACGTAACACCTGTACACGACTAGAGTGACTCCCACGCTTCCTAGTAAGTATTCTCCTAGTCAGCACACACAAATCAAACGTGAAGGGGCATAAAAATCAATTTTTCCCTTAAGATGAAATGGAATTTTCTTTAGAATTGTGACTAAGCACGGAAAAATCAAATTTCCCATTCATACAGTATAAAGGGGCTGGAGGAAAACTCAATTTGTCACTGGAGAAGGGCCAACACATGCTAATTTTGCATATGTATGTGTGCATAGAAAACGAGCGAGCGGAGAAAGCGCGTGTGGAAAGTAGATCAGGCCAGGCCAGTTAGACGAGTCTCCAGATATTCGCCGTGTATCAACTGCAATAAACATTGTGTGTTTGTTTGTATGTGTGTGAAAGGAGAAAGGACCACAGTCAGCCTATTAACTATATGAATGTGGGTACTATGCAGACGGATGACACGAGAACGGAAACTGCACGTTCATCATTTGCATACACACAGGTGGAGAGAAAGAGGGAAGGTAGAGAGAGAAAGCGAGAGTATAGAAGCGTTGGACAGGTAGAATAATAGCAGTCAGCAGCTCACGTACGAATGCCATTCATTGTTCGTCGCTCGACTCTCCCCACTCCTATTCAACTGCCTAAACTGTGTCCTACGTACTATTATTCTAGTTCAGTCTCCACCAGTCAGAGAATACACACAATTCCATAGAATACTTTCTTTCCTTCTACTTTCTTTACCAACTCTCTCTCTTTCTCTGTGCACAATACAATGGGTAGTAGTAGTCGTAGGTATTTGTATGGATAGTGTAGTAGGCATAGAAATTTCGGACTTGACTCTTGTAGTGAGGAAGAGTGAAAGGTTAGCTTCATGGCTTGACTGGTTTCGTTGTTGGGTGGCTGGCAGATGAGAGCCGTTGGCTGCCACTGCTAATTTGATCGAATCCAATTCTGCTCACAAACGTATCGACTACACTATCTGTTTGTGTTCCATTTTGCCTGCTTTCTCCACCGCCGCGCCTCCTTTCACCGCTCGCTCCCATTACCGGCCAACTCCTGCTTCCAAACACGTACAACCACCAAGAAGGGAAATAACTAAATGCTCTTTCTGTCTTCACTCTCTCTCTCTACTACTCACTCTTATATTATTATTAGCCACTGGGTGTTGTTAGATACTCTTTATATCATATAGTACATATATATATCATGTATAAAATATATAGTAGTATAATGCACGCATTTTAGAGTGACTACTACCTAGTACTGGTATTAGAGAGTGAGTCTTGTTCACTTTCTGCTAGTGAATCAGTTACTTAGCCCGACGGCTTTCTTTGCTTTCTCCTGCTTCCCCTTTTAGTAGTGTGTAGGTAGATTCTCAAGTTGCTTTTGCTTTCAGCTTGCTTTTGATTGCTTTCGATTTCTTTGAAATACGACCAGAGAGAGAAGTCTTACGTGCGTATTCACTAGAGTTCTTGAGTAGTTGTAGTGGTTGTAGTCGTCGTAGTCCTTGTGTACAAGTTCCTTTCATTAGCCGTCGTCCCGCCGCCAAAACAGACGAGACTGATACACGGAAAGAAGGAGAAAGCGAGAAAGACGAGAGGAGAGGAAGCCTACCAGTTAATACACTCCTACTAGCACGACACAAAACAAGACATTGAGACACAAACGAGAGAAAGCAAGAAAGCCAGAGATCTGGAGAGAGAGAGAGAGAGAAAGCAAAAACAAAACAAGGGCGACTCCTTATACCATCACCACTAGTTGAAGAAGGAAGGACAGGGGAAAGCTCGTTTAGCTCTGGTTGTCTAAGAAAGTCCTCGGGACGATATCATTCTTCTACAGTCGAGGTAAGTACTAGCTTAAGAAATGCTCATTCTAAATGTAACTGTTGGAGAGAAACTAATGGATGACTCCAACACAATGGAATAAGATCAATGAGACTTTTGTGCTTTCTCCAGGGAAGGAAGCATACCTCAAACACTGCTACTGCTATTACTAGCATACCACGTACTATTTATACAGCAGCAGTGGTATGTATGGATATGGATTAGGTGGCCCGAGGTAACACTAATAAACTACCACTACTCCCAGGACTATAACAGTGGCTTTCACTTCAATTGACCTGATGGCAACAAGAGAGAGAGAGTGAAAGTCAACCTTCCTTTGTGTCTCTCTAGTGCAGCAGTAAATCCAGGAAACGTTTATAATCTCAACTATATAGGAATTTGGTAGCCATTTACTGTTAAATGATACGAGTATAGGGAAGGAGATTGCCGTTGGTATTCTTACAACAGCAACAACAACAAGGAGGAATGTAAGTGAACAACAGAGAACAATTTATTTAACTGTAAAGTTTTTAGCCGTAGGATGACCGAGCGATAAAGTGACTACTGCAATCTTCTCCCCGTGTTTATGTCCGACTTTGTTATGTCTGTGGTCTGATTGGGCGGGACAGAATCTTTTTAATGTAAATAAATAAAGAAATGAAAATTGTTTTCAAGCAGAACAAAGAAAGACAGGGAGAACTTTCTAGTAGTGTTGTTGACTTACTTAGTTTGGGAAATAATTTGTCCTTTGTGTGTGGATAGAATAGTTTTTAGTAAGTGAGTAGTTGTATTAGTGTTACTACGAGTGTATCGCTTTGTGGAAGAGTCTGGTAGTCCCCAGAGGACGGGACGACAGAGAGTCGAAATGAGTGAGTGCTGCTCCTCTCTCTCTCTTTTGCTTTGCATAATTAGTAAGGAAAGTCTAATTGTAATTCTGGTGTGCTTTGTGCCAAAGTTTTGAGATTTATTGCCAGCTTGCATGTTTTGGGTGTAAAATTTGGGATTGACGTAGAAAAGATTTGTTTGGAAAGGGGAAATAATAATACCGTGGACTCTGGGGATTGTTTGCGGAACAGAACGACGTAGAAAAAAGAAAAACTGTGCAATACTTGCGTGCAGTGGTAGAGCAGGTGTAAATGTTGGGATACCAATATCGTTTGAAACGCATAGATACAAAACAATGATACCTATAGACAGTATTACAAATTTAATTTGTTGTAATAAATAAAATGTAAACAACGTCGTACATTAAAATCTATTTTACATCGAACAGATATTTTCTCGAGGTATTTTTATTTGCACACATCTCATCTAATTGAACGGTTTTGGTGGCGAGCTCTGAAACTGTAGTACGATGATGACATAAGTGAGCACCACGCTTATAGTCTACATTCAAAAATAGAAAAACTATTTTCATCTATTTAATTGAACGGTTTTGGTGGCGAGCTCTGAAACTGTAGTACGATGATGACATAAGTGAGCACCACGCTTATAGTCTACATTCAAAAATAGAAAAACTATTTCGTATTATTATTTTTTTTACAAAGTAATTCACCCTATAATAAATATATCATCCATTCACATTAGACTTCATATGATACATGAAGATCTATTAGAAATATATTTGAGTTAATTTGAAATTGAATTTTTTGCATTCCTTTTAGTATTTATGAATACACTTACAGCACCCAGAAAATTGTAAGACATTGTGAAAAATCGACCACCCTGCAGTCCAAGATTTCCACAATCGTAGGCAGATAAAGAAATCCTGGGTGGACCAAGGAATGTTTTGGAAACGATTTCCGACTGCCTTTTTTTAACAAAAAACACAAACTGTGTTATCTGAAATATAATTATTTTCAATTTCAGTACGATATTTATGATTTATTGGTTAGGAAATGTTAAAAGATTTAATTTATTTATGCATTATAAACACCTTGTAGTGCACTTCAGATGCTAATGACAGAATAAGCGCATAATTGATGTAGTAGCCCCACATAAATAAAATGAAACCCCAGCGCTCTGCATCAATAACATCAACGAAACTTCCTGCCACCCATGGAATCACTTGGATGAACGTCCACAAGGTAAAATTTGTTGTCACAGCGTTTATACGTTGAAGTACGATCGTCAAATCAATAAAATACAACTCCAGCATCTACTTATCACAAATTAAAATGGAATTATGCGCGATGACATGAATCTAAAACATCAATACATATATCTAATTAGTAAATGAAATGATTTACATCAATTCTGTACAAAATAATTAGCGACCACCTACTTCGACAGATGCAAAATGAGTCTCTTCAGTGGGCAATTGTAACGAATATTTGTATGCACACAGAGATCCAATTAAAGCAAACATTTCGAAATAAGTAACAACAAAACCGTAAAGTATTTCCAGGATGAAGCTAATTACGCAGAGAAAGTCGACTTCTCGGTAAGAGAAACTCCAATCAGGTTCCGTACTAATATTTTTATGGATAAATCCACGTGTACAGAACTTGTCTGCGGTAGTTATTGGCAAAATCTTGAAAGTTTTCGTGCTCTGAGAACATTTCCAACCAGAATTTGAAATACAATATTTGACAAATTGGTATGCTGCACAGAAATATACCAAAAAGTTTAATCTGGAGGAAAAAAAGATAGTATTATTTTTTCTGAATTGACATTCAATGAAATTATGGAAATTTACAGATACCTTTCTTGTAGGATTTCCCATTGGCAAACTGATAAGATTCTTAACAAGATCCTCTTTCGTCCAAAATGTGTAGAAAAAAATGATTATGTAGACAGCCCAACAGAAAAAGTCTGCAAGGGTGAATATCAACTCTGGCTTTTGTTTAATACTTGTCGCCGACACTCTTCGAAGTTGCAAAATTGAAGTCAGAGTAATGGCTGAGTACATAATTATGCAGATGCTCTTAGAAAAAAATGATTATGTAGACAGCCCAACAGAAAAAGTCTGCAAGGGTGAATATCAACTCTGGCTTTTGTTTAATACTTGTCGCCGACACTCTTCGAAGTTGCAAAATTGATGTCAGAGTAATGGCTGAGTACATAATTATGGAGATGCTCTTTGGGAAAAAATATTCAGAAACACTTTCTTAATAAAATTACAACAATACAAATTCAATTATGCAATTACCTTGCGGAATAGCGAAACTTTTCTTAAAAAATATTCCCCAGAGTTGTCACGATATATCGTAAAAGGCACTAACTGAAGGAAAGATACACATTTAAAAAATTGTACATAAAATATGAGAAATGTGTTTTGATCGAGAATCTGCAACATTTTCTGTGGTGTTCCAAGGGTGGGTGATAAAGATAACGAAGGCTTTCTGTAAGCGTCATTTTGAATGGAAAAAGGATTTTTCGATGAAATTTCTCCTCGCATGTCTTCCCGAATAATAAATTGTTGGCACACTGGCAGTTCTTTCGAGCGCTTGGCCTATTTAACCATGTCAGATAGGTTTCGTACCTATTATCTAAAAAATGCTGATTTGTATATTTAACAATAATTTACGCAACGGAGTATTTACTTGTCACATTTATAATTCTCCAAAAATTGCTTACAATAACACAACGAATGCCAAATAGCCCTTCCACTGCCAAATTATATTTTGGGTGTTGCAAAAATTACAATACGTTCTTTATAAGTTAAGGCTTTGGCATAGAACGGTTGCTTGCGTGCTACAATTGATGATAAATAAATAAAGAGAAGACCCGTGCACAACATGTACCATAATAATATATAATTACCTTTGCATTTTGGGCCATGGACATGTTAAAAAGTAATTTTGTATTAGTTAGATTTATGTCTAATGAATTGAAGAAAATTTGAAAACAATTATTACGCTAACAAAAATCGTTCATTTATTAGCAAAGGAAGATGTACTCAATTCCTTTTGATTTAGCGATCGTGACCTACGTGGGAAAATAAATTGACAGTGACTTTCCTTTGAACACTTATTGGACAAAGTGCTTTCTGTAACTTTTTTAAAGCGATAATTACAAAGTTTCACATTTATTAAACTAGATATAGAGATACCCTTTTTTCTGTTTGAATATATTATTTAAGGCAGCCCTTGGTATTATTCCTAAAAGCATTGAAAGGTAGAAAGTCTGAAGAAAATTGTGCTTTCTTGGAACATGAACAATGTAACCTTTCTTTGCAGATTGTGTTTGACATTCGAAGCTTTTTTTAAAAGTAACATTCGATACGCGTTAGGTTTTCCCTTAGATCTTGCAAGTCATACTACAAAACAACGACGACAACGTCTACCCGTGTGGCCTTAATGAAAAGTTAAAGCCATAGAACTGCTTGTGTACGCCAACAAGAACTAATTCAGCTCGTAAAAGGAGAAAAGTTAGAAAACACCATTGTGACACAATAAAAGCCACTGAAAGTCCTCGTTTCATTGCCATTCTAACATTACGCTCACTCATGGCTCTCTCTTTTTCATCCACTATGTATTATAATCCTACGACACACACGAAGGCGTACCTACACGCAACACTTTTTCAATTCACATTGTACTCACACACACAATAAAAACAGTCGATAGGCTAAGGCCACTCTGTGAAGCTAAGTATATAGGTAGGACGAGTTCACTAACAATACAACAAGGCACGTGTTACCATTCTCTTCCCCAATTTATATACATACACAGTACGCATTTTGCAAGCGTGTTGGTTGTAACAAATGTATTTACACGTCTAAAAACCTTGAGAATCAGGAGAAATCACAAAAAAAAAAGATTTTTAAACAATTATTCTCCCCACCCTCTAAATTCCTATGTTCTGGAGACGAAAGCTCTACATTTGTGATGCCAAACAAGTGATTGGTTTATCTAGGAATACATGCGTCAAAATTCGGAATGCGAAAGTAGAAATAATTCAACAATAGAGTAGTCAAATAACAAAGTCTTGTTGTTGAGACCACACCTGATGTATTCATTCTTTGTCCCTTCCGCCTCTTCAATTAACTGTCAGGAAAAATTCCATTCCCTATAGAAAATATAGATACATTCTTTAATGAAAGCTATTTACTACTACAATAATGTATAAGTAAATCAGGTCAAAAAGTCAAAGCAAAAGGTGCTATCCACAGTAGTTTCACCATTATGTCACACGCGATACACTCACACCCATAAAAATCTTGAAACACGTCAATAAAACATATTTATTACTTTTATTTATTACATCTCCTAATCGTAATTACTTGCACACAGGTATGAATACTGATAAGAATATAAAACAAAATGAAGAAAAGGAAAAAAAAATAATTTAATTCATAAAAACAGTAGAAAGAATTTATTTCTGTACTTTTACCTACATCAAGTCCAATATCTTTTACAAATCGCATGGCACAGGCTATAAACGTAAACATAAATACAACACAACTATATTTTATGACTCCGAGTTAGTTTTGCAACAGGAGAAAGCTATTCTTGAACTGCTATATCAGCTACGAACTAAATAAATAATAAACAATGAGAACCAGACACATTGCATTGGCAGGAACACGAGAGTGCAATTCCCTCACCGCCAAAATCGTGCCAAATAAAAAGAATCTCGTGTACCATCAAGTCAAGTGCAATCCAATGTCCAGCACACAGTGTGCACCAACATTATCAGTTTTCTAATATTACAAGCAGCACAGGTCTACAACACTGACAAATATAAAAACAGTACTAGGCAGCCATAATGATCTTCATAAATATTCCAATATCATTAGTTATNATTAGTTATCACAATCATTCGTTTGTATCTCTAAAGAACTGACTGTAATCAATGCACCAGCAGCAGAACAACAACAACAAGGGAATTCCTTCTGTAAAGAGTGGCCTGTATTCCAAGCACACCACCAACCGGCCTTTGAACTAATGGAATCCATTTGTAAATGTATCCCTTTAAAGAATTCATATTGACAAGAGTAGACCATTAGGCACAGGAGATCGCACACATATTTTATTCCTTCAAATGGGCTTCTCTTGATGGTGACTTGCCTGGCCAGAAGTAGCAGGTAGCGCTTTTGATGGGATTTCCAATGGATTTACTTATGAATTCAAGCGAACAATATCCGGCCACTTTCACCGGAACGATCCTGGAAATATCCTGGATTTCGTATAAATTCATTTGTTCAGTTCACAGAGCAGGCAGTAGGGAAACTTCAAGGATATCCACTCTCATAAGTCATCAGGATAATAGAAATATTTCTGTGATGTCGTGATCATGTGAGTGAGTGACATGACAGGATACGACACGGCAATCGGCCTCCCTCTCTTTCTCTCATTGAACAGCGTTCGGTTGCCTTTTAGCAGGAACAAACGATTACATGAGGAACGATGAGACTCCGTTGTCCTGTCACGCTGCACTGATGCCAGTAAGTAGTGAGTAGCTCCACCGCGCAAGGAATCAATGTCATATTCAATTACATTAGATTATAGGGGAGAGAGTTACTTTCAATTATTTATATTAGGTATCAGTTTGTGTGGTGAAAGGAGGGAAGACGTGTTTCCTATCGTGCAGAAAAACTTTTGTCTACGCGACTCTTCTTCTTCTTCTTCTTTTAGTTACTGCTATGCTGGGAAGATTGTGAGCGAGAGCGAGGGTTGACAACATACATTTTTCACTTGTCCATCGCGAATAAAGGGAAAGCTGAGTCCCGAGAGCGCTCGCTCACTCTCTATGGCTTCCAAAGCACGAGGACTGAGGACACGATGGGAAATGGAAAGGAAGCACATTTATTTCGACATGTGAGACATTTTTACATTAATCTCGTCTTTTTCAATTTGAAGAGACCGATTTAATCATGGTTATGTGTACTAAGTGTGTACGGAATTGGGGGAGGGGGAGATAGAGAGCCGCGTGGGAGGAATGGTTGTGAGAGTCGACAGGTCGACACCCGACAAAATGAGTCAATGAAATGTCATTGCACACTTTCTGTCCCAATTTATCTTCTCGATTACAAATACTTAGTTTCTCAAATCGCTGCAGCATCCATTCAATTACAGAAGATATGGATTCCTACGGATAATAAATAAAGTAAAATTAATTTATAAATATGCAAATGAACTCGTTTTCCAATTAGGACTAAATATTGTTTATATACTTATTGTTCTATAAACTACAAGGAAATAACGAAAACAACAACCCCCGCATAATTTTTGTGCAGTTTACCTTTTTATTTAGAGTTGAGATTTGAGATCACAAGATATACCTATTTTGTGTTATTCAGTATTCTGATTTAAACTTAGAAAAAATACTGCACGGCCGCTAACTACTTTTACTAATACTGAAACTAGCCTAAGATCATATCTGTAGATACGTTTCCCCATTTTCTCTAAGCGTATCCGCGCATCTAATTTCAGGCTTTATTTGATTCACCAGCATCCCGCACGTAGCTCTCTCTGCAAGACAAAACAAAGATAGGACACTGAAATGATATAATAAACACGTAAGTTTTGTTTGTAATCAATTGAATGCCTACTCTATAAAAATGTTCGGAGAATCGGAACGAACATGAAGGCAAGCCAACAGAGTCCCGTGAAAATCACGATAGCCACTAAGGCAGTTGAGGATTTAGTTATTTCAGCCGGTCTAGAAGTAAATCGCAAAAAAAAGAGTTGGGCAGAAAAAAACAATAAAAAACTCTCATTAGTTTTACATTAGCAGATATATACACTTGCATGTGATCAGAACGTGCTTTCTGAAGACAAACCTTTTTGCATAGACTCTGGGCCTTTCGCCTGCTTCGTCCATAAGAATGATGGCTGGAATGCACAAAGGTTTCTGCAGAATTCCCTGAGACGCGGGAGTCGAGAAAAACGATCCCGAAGGACCACTTCTTCCATTTATCAATTCCAACTCCATTTACGCATAACATCCGAAAACGCATGCAAAACAATAAATAAATAGATTGTCTTCCCTTTAAATATTTTTCACTATCCATTCACACACAATACATATAAAAATCAAAAATAATCTATCTCCAAAATATCCATGGAAATGATTTTATTGTGTCTTTAGAATTCCTATTCACAAAAATGTGTTCCGTGTGCTAAACTATTCCACTTCAGAAACAGGTAATATAAAGGTTGGATTCCACAGTAACAAATAATGCAGCATTAAAGTACGATGAAAATTGGACAGCATATAATTGCAAATAAAACTGTATAAAACGAATGAATTAGTATTGTAAACAAAAGGTTGGTGACGACGACCACCAGAAGAGACAAGTGCAGAGTCGCTCACTCAAAAGCCAAGCTACCAACTCAAACTGTGAAATCAGACTCGTCGTTTAATCAGACAGCTGGGGGACTGGGATCGTATTTATTCTCTTCTCGAAACTTCCAGTAAGTCTACAGACCAGAATCAGTGGGGGGAAAATATTCGTACATATTTTTATGTTGTAGTTAGTCAGTAAAAGTAGGGGTGCACTGCTTTTGGCCATTGTAAGTATAAATGAGAGGAAATTATGCTGTCCCTCTCTCCTACCACTAATAATCTCCAGTTGACCTTGACCATAAACAAGAGCTGCTCTGGGGGATTCAACGTGTATTTTATGATTTGTACTTCTTCTTGGAACTCAGAAACTCACTATCTCATTTCACTCTACTTTTATATAAGGTAGAGTCTATAGTCTATAGTCGTGTTGTGTCTGCTGACTGCATCCGCAACTTTATTTCTTTTGGAATCCTCCAAGATAATGAAACTGCTCTTGCTGACGTTTATGGTGGGCTCTCTTCCTCCCTTTCTCTGTGCCAGCGAGTGAACGAGTGAAGTGAGATGAAGCTCATTGAAGCGAGTACCCCGCAAAGCAACAAGCGTCCCAATCCCTCATCTCTTCTTCTATAAGCCCTCGGAACACGCATTCAAGCGAAAATCTAAAAACCTTAATTACTCTCACCTGAAAGGTGTTACAGTGTAAAAAGTGCATTGTGTATTATCAAAGGTGGTTTTGCTTGCAGCAGCACCATTCCCATTGTGCATTTTCATTGTATGGCATTTGCCTATAAGGTTAGTGCCCTCATCTGCTCCATCGTCCTTCGGATTTGTCATACTTTTGCAAAAACTTTTCTCTCCACGCCACACCATAATAATGTGCACTTAATAAATGGTGGTTTGGTGGTGTCACATTACTTTGTACACAGTACTCTATACATTCTTATTCGTTGGTGGTGCGGATATTAAAAGTTTTTATTGCTTCAATTCAGGTTAAGAGTCGACGATGGAAAAGGTTATGCAAGGATTACGAC
>JABASC010001257.1:0-25453 GCA_019776185.1 Plutomurus gul | reverse complement strand
TCGAATGGTATATCACATGTTTTAATTGGCGAGGGGGCGCTTTGCCCTATATATACCAATATTTTTAAAGTGCAGTAAATGTGAAAGAATACATTAAAAGCTTCTTAATACGGGTCCTGAAGATTACTTTATTTCTTAGGATTTGTATATAGGAATATCAGGAAATCCTAGAGATGTATAGATCTATCTAAAATCTACAGTAGTGAAATCTTCATGAATTAAAATGACAGTCATTAGTGTTAGTTTGAAGTGCATTCAAAATTTCCAATATATTTAATCAATTTGAGCACACAAGTGATATAAAACTAACTATCCCATTTTTGGTGCTAAAATATACCATAAATTTTAAAATTCACTTGGCCGTACATGCCGTTGCCCTTTTATGCCTTAAAGATAAAAGTTTTTTAAAAACACTGAACCCAGAATAAAATTTAGAAAATTGGAAGTATATTTTGTTTGCTTCAAGTCCAAGTTGTCATCATTTACCATCTGTAGGTACAACAATTTTTTTAAATCATGGAGACTAATAGATTGTGCAAATAATGTTCACGATACACGTCTTAAATAAATTAGGTTTGTATGAAAGTTTAAACAAAGATACTTTTATATGAAGCTTACTTTGTTGTTGATGTGTACTATGTATTATGTATACTGAATGGTGAAAAGATGCAATATAAATATCAATAACAGAGAAATATAAAAGTGGGACTGGAATAATAAACGGTAAATCATGTAAAAGTACGTTTAGTCCTTTAAAGGTCAGTTCATGGAAAACCCAAATTTTGTTTTTACAATTTCAAATGCACGAACAAACGTAGGAGGAAATACATACTTCAATCTCCTTTGTACATATGTAGTAATAATTGGTGCCTTGCAATGCCTATACAAAATAGTAGTGGTTGTGATTGTTTCTGCCTACATGACACAGTGAAAATTATTACGCGTACAACAAGGCGCAATTTTCACGCTTCACCAATCACACACATTTACAATTTACATACATGTAGGTGTGACTGTGAGAATCACCTTTTATGCAATTACCATTCCTTATATTATACGGAATAATTTAATTTTAAAGTCAGATTGAATTCTACGTAGTGTTTTGCTGTTGCAAGACCCTAATTTGATCCTTGCTTCACACTGTTTTTCATATATTAAATAATTGATATTTAACCCGGTAAACTTTGTTTTACGCACAGTGATACAATGAGAAATATTACATTCAAAAAGTCAAAACACGCTTTCAATGTAAATAGTACAAAAACATTTTCTGTCCGTACTTACAGAAGTATATGTTTAAAATGTATATCAGTTTCACATTGTGGGCCATTTGTGTGTATGATTGAAAATTCACTCGTTAGTGCATTCTTAATTAGACGCATATTTAAAGGGCAAATTAATACGAGTAAAGTGGTTTGTTTTGTCAAGAGCAGCCTTTCAAATAAAAAAGTTGCTCGTGGAGGATGGGAAAATATAAGTCCCCACTAAAATCTCTGAGAATATTCTACCTTACCGATTTTAATGAATCTCATTCGAAACCTCGATTAATCTTACAAAACCAAATGTGTACGTTTTTTTGGTTTTTTGGCATATATGTATCTAAATATAAGAAACCAGGTGTCATTTTGCTCTTACCTGTTAGAACTCTGCTGCAGCAGTCTTCTCCCAAAACCAAATTGAAAAATTTGTTAGACTAACGGTTTTTTTCTATATGCACACTTGGAAGGCACTCAAGTGTAAAATACCATTTCACATTTTATGTAAATTTATAATTGATTATTTCTCTAAAAGATGCTTGCTTACGTTTTATCCATACAGTTCCTTTTCAAATAATGAAACAATAAGAAAATCATTGGTTTCTAAAGCATACTAGTGAAAACAAACACTTTGTATAAATATATGCAAAGCATTTGTAGATGTATTCCGATTTCGTTTGCTATTCATGTATTACTCATACAATTTTTCTGACAATAACATGATTTTATATGCAAAATTTAAACATGGGGCAAAAAAATCCTTTTTTAAAAACCGGTCATTTGTTAAAATTGTATAAATGAGAATTCAGTAGTGTAGTACCAAAATTCTTAGCGTACCCCTTCATATTAAGATTTAACACGGATTTTATCAACCATGAATCACACTGTTGTTCTGTGTGGGATCAACTGTGTGCCGAAAATACCTTGGCTTTTTAGACATGTGTATTACATTCATTTTGATCACTGTATTTTAGCTGTGGTGTTATAGTTTCCGTGTACAGCACATAGCATGTGGCATTTACGTGAATGCCTTGAAAGTGCTAATGGCATTCATAGAAAACGTATTGTTTGCAAGGGCATTTTGCACAACACGTGTAAGTAGGTATTATGTGTAGTATCTGAATTTCCTTGTGCTAAAGCGTCTGTTGAAACAGTTTTTGTTGCAATGCAATCACACTGACACTGCACAGCAGCAGCAAACAGTAAGGATAGTATGATAAAGAGACGATTTTAACCAAAAAAAATAATGTATGCAACGTTACACACCTTCGACCCCACTTTATGCAATAAGATCTGATAACATCTTATCTGTCATGACTTCAACAAGATAAACTACCACTACTTTTTAGAATCAACCAAAAAGCAATAAATTCTATTTTTATTAGCACAGCGCACTTTGACAATGCATCCCTCTCTGCAATTTTGCCTAGCCTACTACTTGAGAGCCCACTTTTGCATCTGTGGGAAGACCTAAAAATTGGTTTGGCAAATTGTCCATGAATGCTTACCGTCCACCGGAGCAATAAAATCACGTACCTACTACAATACAATACAAACTTAAAAGACTTTCCTACCACCTTAACTCACCAGCTTATTTTGCACTCAAGATCATTTGTAAGAGCTGAATTGCACACCTCTACACAAAATGCATACTGTATGTATGTATATTCGGTAAAGGTACAGTAGAAATTCCAAAATACTATTTTGTATAGCCATTCCGACCGCAGCAGTACACATAAAAGTTTGTACATATGTGATAGTCATTATACATCAGTCTATCCTTCCAGTGGTAGAATTTCGTTGCATTTCTGCATTACATGATCATTAGGGTAGACAAATTGCACTTGAGTGATGTCACGAGTCAAAGTTCGTCCAATCAATTTATTAGATTACTCATATGTCGTTAGCATATAGGGACGGACACGAAATGACAAATGAATGATGGGATGGTATGGTAGGCAGATAAATACATATTTAGTAGTAGAAACAGTGGCAGTTAGTAGTGTGTGTGGCAGGAAAACCGAATGAATGTTTACATGGTAGGCATAGCAGATAGTAAATAATTAACGAATGAATGAACAAAGGCCAAGGAAGAGCATGCGAGTGGGTCGACCAGTATGCCAGTCACAGACATTCATTGGAATAATACCAAACAGTTGCACATTTTGAATGTGTGATGTGTCTGATGCTACAGAGCTACACTACCAATATCCTCTGTTGTACAATAAACTAAGTTTGGCATATGTATGTGAAGCATGTGAAGTTTTCCCAGAATTTCATATGTTGTGTCAGTGACCAATTTCCTGTTGTAGGAATAGATGTGAGATCATTTTGTAAGTAAATAAATGAAACTACCCTGTTCTATCTGTCACTGTGTAACACCATAAAAGGTGGCAATACAAACTTTTCTGTGTACAAATTCGTACACAATTTCATGTATTACATGTACTTATGCGTATGTACGCATGCACATGCAATGTGCCAATTATATACATAATAACGTGCTTAATAACGATAACATACTTACATTAACCATCGGTGCATTGTACACAATAACTATCGATGGATTATAATAATTGCCCTAAGGTCAACAATGATGATCCCAATCCTCAGACAAAACTAATTTTTAGTCGCTAAAATTAAGTCAAACGTTGACGTGTATTTTCAAAACCCAAATGAGCTTTCATATTCCAATTTACCGAAATTGTTTCATGTGTCATGTGCCGACCTCATTAACAAACAGTTAATATAATGCAGTATTATTTCTGATCTCAGAATATATTGTCTATCTGTACAATCTTCTGGCTTACCATTGGAGAAATGCAGAAGTAGCGGACTATGCACAACTATGTGTAAAGCGTGCATTGGATTTGACATATTGTAGACCGGTTTTCCTAGACACTTTTATAGTGGATTAGAGCCCCACCCTAGGATCTGGCTTAAGCAGCGTGAAAATAATATTATCTGCTTATATAAATATGCGTAAAGTATGGTATATGATCAAGGATTGGGGGAGTAATTCTGAAATGCTATTTAGCTTTAAAAGTTTGAGTTTAGAAATGTGTAGAAACATTTCACAGTATTAGTATGTAAACTTGTAGTATAGTATTAGTTAGATTGTATTTCAGAAAACTACTTTCAAAAGGGAGATTACATGAATTTTTTCGCTTCTGGAGCATGTTTTGTTGTTTGAGCCTTTTGTAGATGGGAATGACAATAAATGTCAAAGCCGATAGGGAATTTGAATTCGTTCGTGAATATTTTTAATATGATCAGTTCCTAGCATATGAATACTACTTGAGGTACAATATATAGGGACTTGTACAGTGCATAAAAAGAGTGGCTGTCTCGTCCAGTGCTGTTTGGGCGAGGCTAGGAAAACATTGTTGGTAGACAGAGCAAAGTGAGCCTTAGACGAGGATTACCTATGCACAGACAAGAGTAGGGACACCATATGAAGATGAACCATTGGGATCTGCTGGGATGCGGATGAGATCCGATGAGATCATGCGAAAGGATAGGGAAGGAAGGGTGGAAGATCCGAAAGACTGAGCAAGCGAACCTAGACGTTCATTCGAACGTACGTAGGACGTTATAAGTTCTTTTAGATTTTCAGACACAGTTACTATCATCGAGATTATCACTATATCGTTATATTATATCCAAGTGAGGCAAGGACCATCGTGTAACACCAGACGAAATGACGAGGACGAATGATTCGAAGAACGACCCTGCTTAATATAACACACACTGTAATGTATGTACACAGTCTTGAATACAGAGACGCTGTCTCACTCGCAGTCTCCGCTCCTATATAGGAGGAATCTCTAAGAGCAAACTGTGCTGTCATGTTTCTGTCATAATACCCATAGCAAATGATTTCTTGTATGGAAACTGCCATCGTGAGAATTTTTCTCTTAACATTGGCTAATTGAAAAGCTGAAATTGTTGGAAAGGAGTGATAGTATTGTTCGTAAAAGCGTGTGTGTACTTTGAATATTTCCTGAAAAACTAAGAGATGATGTTTTTGGAAGAAGGGAAACAAGGAAAGTCATGCATGTCTGATCAAAGATATTTCTACTTCTTGGTACTCAAATACTACTACTCTACTACACAACAATTTGTTATGTACACTGTGTAGACGGTATAGTATGCACAAGACAATTCTGTAGTAAATCTCTCACCTCTTTCGGTGTGTGTTATTCTAGTACGTACTATGTATGTGAAAAGATACATAATACCTACATAATGTAGTGTAGAAACTGAACTCGACTCGACTACGATACTCTGCTGCAAGATCCAATCCTGAAATACAGAAGGCAGGGTAAACCAGAGCAAAATTTGTGATGTGCTCGCCTGTGTTTGCAGAGAGAAATAATAGTTACATATAAAGAGAAGAAGAGAGTGAGTAATAACGCCTCTCTCGCTCCCTTCCCTGTGCTCTCTTGAATAAGGTCTGCTCTGACTTCCCTGGATGGTCTAGACACATATTAGGCAACGTGGGCCCGTCAGCCCAATTTTTTGGGAGTAAAAGGAATAAGGACAAGAGGAAATGCTTCTAATACTAACTAAAAGAACGTAAGGGAATATAATGGCAGTATGGCACAAACAGAATACCCTCCAAGCGCACACACACACTTACAGAGACGTATAGTACACACAGGCAAGAGAGAGAGAGAGAGAGAAGTGTAGTAGAGGGAAGGCGAGGCAGATGCAATAAGAGAGAATGTGCATTCAACTTTCAACATCTGATAGATCTACCCACAACCGCCGGAGAGAGGCAGCAACAACGAATTTGGGAATGAACTGACTAGGTTCTTTTACAGAAATTTTCAGATATTACTAGTAAGTGGAAAAATGGAGATAAGGATAAGAAGACTGCGAGTTCTAGAGAGTCGAGGCGAACGAGTCCCTGTATACTTCCCTACCGTGCGGTTTTCAATAAACTATTCGGTCAGGTCAGATTAGATGAATCAAAGGTTATATAATACAAGTATAGCACAATATATATGTAGGTATTCAGTATTCATCTGTACTACTACAACAATTTTCTGTTGTAGTATAAATATATAGAGACGATTATCTAATATCTATTACATGAAAATAATATTGGATTTTGGATTGTGTCGACATGGAGGCTTGAACCTTTATTTTCAGTGTACTTGTATATACAAAATAGTTAGTTGGAGATTAGAGTATTTGAGATGTTTGGAGGCAGTGTAGAAAAGGGCAAAACGTTTCTCTCTCTCAGAGCACTGGATTATGTCGAATGCTGGAGAAAAAATTATCCTGTGGGTAGTTTAGTTTATCATGTTGCAAGAACGGTCTTATAAAAGTTCTCAACGGATTTCTGATATTGATCAAAATCACAAGCCTCTCTGTTTTCAAAACCGTGTGTAAAACCTCCAAGATTATTTAATGTGTGCGATGAAATATGTAAGCAATACTACAAGATCATAGTATTTTAATTAAGATTGGACGTGTGCGCAGTTGCAGTTACTCTCTAATTTATTCTTTAATTAAAGGTTCTACTTTAATTATGTAACACAAATATTACATTTTCCGATTCGTTTCTCAATATGTAATTTTGGGGATTTAATTGGTTGGGAGTAATAAAAGAGAAGAACTTCTTCATCTCTGGTTCCATACCTGCCATAATTAAATAACTGTCTTCATGTATGCGATAATTATATGGAAACTGCGCCAATATTGGAATTCTGAGAAAAATGAGCCAGGTCACTGAGAACACTGTTATTGCAGAGTTTCTACTACAGTAGTTTTGATTAACACTTGTTAGGGCACGATGTCGTTGTAAGAACTTGTACATAAGGACAATATGTAGAATTTAGCATGTGTGACCATAAAGTTCATTCATAGAGGCGATAGTTAATTTATACAATCACAGAGCACAGATCCAAACGTACACTCTAACCTTTGAGCTTGTGTTGCAATGCAAAGTCGTACGAACAAAGGGAGAAATATGCTAATTTGGGAAATACCAATAAACGTTTGATCCATTTGTGCAAAGATGGACATACGAGGAAACTACACAATACAATACATAATAGTTAGGTAGTACGTAATTGTTACGTAAGCGTAAAATAGCATAGGAGGGATATGTATACACATGTATTTACGAAGACGATAATTATAATATCCAACATTATTAGAATTAGAAGGTAGTTCTCTGCTTTGTGAAATAATCGTTCGTCTATGAATGTACAGGGTGAACCAATACTATGTCTGATCTCTTGGGTTACTTATTTGTAAAATTATTAATACTCTAAACATTTCCCACTATTTACCTTTTTAATTTTCTTCTTTTAATGTTTTTAATTTTACTCTTCTTGATTTATGAACTTTCATTCCATTTTTTAAGTATGAAAAGTACATACACGGAAGTACAAACAAATGAATTTTGAGAACCATTTGTTTATTAAACTTGATTACTTAATGTTAATCTTATGGAACTTTTGGTTTTCAATTAATTGAAATAATAGAAATTCCTGTCGTTTAGTATGAAAAAGCCAATCCACGTTTTTCCATAGCCCAATATAGAGTCAATTGTAAAGTGATGAGAGTTTAGCCGTGCACAGTGAACCCTGAATTGATTATGGGACATATGATTGGATACCCCGGTACAGAGTACACACGTACATATATAGGAGTGTGTGTTGGTGGTTGTGTATGGAAGGCAAGGCAATGTAAAAAGGTTCACTCACATCACATTCATTAGAAATGCTCTCGAGATACGTATTTTCTATCCGTATACACTTGATGAAGGACTCAATACCGCTTTCAAAGAATGAGTTGGTTCTCGTACAGTGTGTGGTGTAGTAAAAAGAAGCGAAGAGTGTTGAAGCAGACAGACACAGAGACAGACAGAAAATTGGCAACTTTGGATCGTCTGGTTCTGACTTGGCTGGGTTCTTCCAATTCCAAAATTCACTTGAGTTGAGTACTACAGTCAGTCTGCTACACTCCTCGCTACTACCACCACTACCACTATACCACTACTACTACTACTACTACTATAAAAGTACAAGTTGAACCTGCATTAAACATGGAGAAGAATAGCTTCGGCATCATAATATGAGTATAACGAATCCATTGTATTGTACATATAATTCCGTCCCGTCAGCTCACTCACAATCAGTCTGCTCTGCTCTTTCTTCGTTTCTCCCCATTCGAGTCTCCCAACAAAAGTATTAGCGTACAAATGCGAGACAGAGAGAGAGAGAGAGAGAGAGAGAGACAGAGAGAGAGAGAGAGAGAGAGAGAGAAACGAGAACTACTACTACTACCACCACTACCAGAACAACGTTAATATCGTTCCTAGATCCGTGTACGTAAATGCACGTAACGTAAGTATGTACACAATACATACGTTTCATTCGAACAAAGTAAATACGGTGTATGCAGTAGTCGTATTATTATTGTTAGCGCAGTCAAATCCTACAGATACAGACGACCAGACCAAGACCAAGCAAGCCACAGCAGACTACATAGAACAGAGAAGAGCATTGGATCTCTTTCTCCCTTCCTTCTACTACTACTATTACCATTGCTGCTCTTGGCTTTGTCTTCATTCACTCCACACGCTATACTCTCCCCTCTTCTCCAACTTCCAGCAGAATACAGGATAAGAAGCTACATGCAATGTTACCAGAGACGAAACGAGGAGAAACTCAGTTTCTTTGTACATATAGTTAACACACGTGTAGTACTCGTAGTAAGTAGTGGGACTGTATATACAGCAAACTCGACAAACTCAACATTAACTTAATGGAGAATGCTGCCTGCTCTTTTAGACCTGCTGTAAGGCTCCTATACAGAGAGAGAGAGAGAGAGAGAGAGTACGGGGAAGGAGGGAGAAGAGATATTGTACCAGACCTTGCAGAACATCATATCGTCATTCTTCCTTTGAATGCCAAGCCAAGAAACCATTCCATTCAGCTTGAACTGTACATTGGAAGAAGATGAAGAAGAAGATCGCATCTCAAATGCAGCCACTACAGCATCATACCCTTAGCATGAAACAAGAGCAACGAAGAAGAAGACACCATTTAGCATCCCGTCCCACTCTCAAAGGCAATGTTGGCTTTGTCTTTTCTTGACTTCATCCTCTGCGGATCATGCAGTCATCATCATCTGTAACTTTCCATGTTCCACTCTCTCATCATCACGTCAACAGTACACTACGGTAGCTGTATGACAACATATACAGTCAAGCCTAATTGTAAACTGACATTTCTCTACCTACTACCTATCTACCTCCTCACGTTTCAATGTTATTATTTTCTTCATTTAACATTGACTTTGAGTCTTGCTGCTGTAGTTCTGACAAGTGAATGTGACTCTTTTGGTTCTCTTTTGCTCGCTGAACTTTTAATGATTGACGGGGACGTAAGTACACTTGCGAATATAAATGCTGACCGGAAATATGGATACATTCATCTGAGACTGAGAGCACACTAAAAGTATGACGAAAATGGTGCAAGTTCTTCCACAGACTCTGGAGTATTTGGAAACCGCTACAGAATGGTAACGAAAAATACAAGTATCAATTGTTTACTACATCATGAATGTGGTGTTTGGATAAAAATATTCGGACTAAGATTCTTGTGGTGTAGTAACAGCTGTTGTTTCTTTTCAGATTTTTCATTCAATGACTTCTTGCGCCCCCGGATTGACATGAAAGGCAACCAAACACAACAAGTTAACAGAACGAGGGGCAGGCAGACATTGTGCAAGAGTTGATTTGAAGAGAAAATCCGCATTCATCTTGAACTTTCTTTATTCGTCTGGTAAGTAAATAGTACATTTAATTTTGTACTCCGAGTGTACACTATAGAAATTACCTGACTATCAGAGAAATCCACAAGCTCATTTGGCCAGCGTAAACTCTAGACAATTGTTTATATATTGCTTTTTCATCTATGTAGTACGTACTACTTATTGTTAGATCCCCCAAATGTCGGTTTTATTATTGTTTGTGGGTTTCACTTGCTTCGCTTATTTACTCTGGAGACAGTTTGTAAATTGAGATGGGAGCCATGAACTTTGTATGAAGGAGGGTTGATTTGATATCCAAATAAGTAACCACTATATGGCACATGCACTTATTATGTAAGGCAGAGGAGAATACATATATTGCGCTCGTATTCCATCTTATCGAAGTTTCCGTTAGCCGTTAATTTTTTTACATCCGTCTCATCAAGTGAGCTAAGTCTAGCCTAATTGGGGCTTACTACATTTTGGTAGTTAGACTTGAGGTATTACATAGATATAACGTACAACCATGCAGGATGAGATACATGGAAGTTGTTTCTGACAAATTCTGCTGTCAGTCTACGTATGTACGTTGCGCTGTAATATTTTGTGACGTCCGCAATACGTTTCTACATACTACGCAAGAATACATACAGTGAAACGTAGAACAGAAAAATATCGCATTATACTATACTGAACCGATTTCTCTGTCATTGCATAGTTAGATTACAGTATACAGTTTTCGTCGTACTACGACGGATGCGTAGTATGTAGTACATACTAATCATAATGAATACGTAAGCACGATTCACAACAACACTTACGTGGAATATTATTTTCGTTGTAAACGCTATACCTATTCTATACTAGGAACACTAACAAGGATGATACAAACTGAATGACGTTAGTACATAAATAATAGAGGAGCATATGGATACACAGTGAAAACGTTGTAAAGTGAAAAACTATTCTGTCCATCCACTGGTGTAGTTTTAGGTACATGGAATTAGTTAATAAATGTTACTATGCGCTTTGAAGAATACCATTTATCGGATGTTGAACTTGTGTGTAGGTATACAGATGCATATAGAGTCTGATAGACGAATTTAATCGGTCTAGCTGAACTCCTGAGTAAAGCGAGCGTATCACCATCTCTATCTCAACACCACACTATACAGAAGAGCTGTACTCGCTGCAGCGTGGGTACCTTAACTACTATCAATTCAATGTATTTTCCAATTAAGATACCACGTTCGTGGGATATCTCCCTCTCTCGGTTCAGCCTCTATGGATAAGACCAGGCGGGCATCTCAGACACAAAAACGGACATTTAGATTTTATTCCTTATGCGTCACACAGCCGCATAGCGTCAGCATCCGTAATGCTATATATATATATATATATTCTGGCCCAGTATATAGCTGAACATATCGGTATTGCCTTACTCATGCACAACTCTATACTATATATTATATAGGTATGGAATGCAGCAGTCGATTTAGGCGTGGAAGAGAGAAGCTCTGAAGCCGACCTTCCATCAGGTGAAATAAAGCCACAGACCCATTCAGAACAAGGCAAAATTCTTCGAGACCTTATAGTGTTACTCAACTCAATGCCGCGTTGTTCTTTAGGACACACCAGGCATTAGCCAATAATAATATCGTATCCGTAGTGGGTCTCTCTCTCTCTCTCTCTCTCTAGCTACATTCATATCTATGTTTGTGGTACAGTCACCCTTCAATCATTTGTCCATTTGCCACAGCACAGCCACTAAATGTAAGCTATAGAGCTGATAAGACGAAAAAGCAAATGATTTGCAATGACTTCTCTCTTGGTTCTTAGTTACTTACTAGGCTTCACATGGCCCTGTGGTACTTCTTCCTAAGACTATCTCTGTCTTGCACTGCACTTGAGCAAAGTCGTCGGTGATGTATGTGACTCGGTAGTAGTGTGTATTAGTAACAAGAAAGGCATTTCATTAATACTGTAATACCTCCTACATATTTGTTGTTGTGTGTATGACAAAGACGTATAATATCATGCTACTGTGTGGTTTTCAGGGATATCATTTTAATAAAGTTCCATGTATTTCTTATAGAGATTTCTAGCAGAATCTTCTATAGCTGAATTGAGTTAACAGTGATTTATGTAATCTGAAACGTGGAAAAGAACTTTGAATCGTGGTGCACAGCAGTTTGATATGACATTGCTCCATAGAGTTGCTCGTTTACTTTTTTACGTGTAGGTACATACATCTCGGAGAGGGTGTCAGATTATTTACCCATATGTACGTACCGTCCTGTCCACACATATGTAGAAATGTACAATAGTACAGAGTGTGCAAACACTGAATTCTTTCAGCTCCATTTCAACCATGGTCTTATCATTTGATCATGAGTTTTATCCCATTAAACGAAGCCATACACAAATCAAATAGCCAAAAAGCTTGTACAAATATACAGGCATTTTTTTATATCACATGTGATTAGCATGATGACCTTATTGGCCTTGGCTTGGTCATTCGGTTGTTGATCGCAGCAGACGTCGTCGTCACATAAATATATATCTTGCATGTTGGATTTGATTAGTTTGTACAAGCTCTCCCACATCAAATTACTGTACATACTCTCTCAGTCAGTCAGCTCGTCAAGAGTCAGCCATTTTACTTTGAAACTTTGGTAGATACAAACATTTTCATTATATTTGATACGCCACCACCACAGCTTACGCAGGCACATACTATAATAAATACACATAGTACATACATACACACACAGATATGCACAGAAAAGAGGAGCTCCATTACTACTGTGTACACTTATATAATCTTAATTTAATATGTGAAGCTTCAGATAATCAGAATTCCATCGTGGCTGCTGAGTCTGCAAATGTAAGGTTTGTACGTAATGTGATGATGATAGCCATCATAAAAGTCAAGTTAAAAGGTATTGTTCGCTTCACTTTAGGCTTGCTATGTACGTACGTACATGTTGAAAATCAGTATATGGATATATATATATATAGAATATTACTAGAAGGTTCTGTACTGTCAGCGGAGCACAGTTCAGTTGAGTACATGCAGCTCTGGTCCAAGGAAAGACTCAGTCAGTCAGAGAGACGAAAGCCAACGAACAGACGAGAATTAGACTACCATATGGCTTATTGGATGGATGGAATCTCATTCATTCATTCATAGATAGGGAAAGAGGATAAAATAAAAGTGTGGGAGCCAGCAGTAGTGATAGCAGCCAGGCAGAATGGATGGATGTCAGGGTTTATGTTATAGTTCATGAGAATGTGAGTCAAACTAATAACGCGATGAGTTCGAACAGAACAGCAGAGGCTAATGTTAATGTGGAAGTTGTGTATTCTCGCTGTCAGATTGTGAACGTACATACACCATACACTATAATACAGTATGAGAAGAGCATGCCTCCACAGCGCACAGTCACACAGGTAGGTGGATGCATGTAAGCAGGTAGAACACTCCATTCTCTCAATAAGTGCCTCTGTATTGTGTAGTAGTATATGCTGTGTATAAACGTATGGCACAGGCAGCTTTTTTGTTGGAATTCTACTCAATTGAATCACATTTAGATTTCAGACCGGAAAGATGAATAGATTGTTTCGCATGTGAAACGTGGCATAGCGTAACTTTTCCGTCCGTCATTCCAAGACATACAAATGGAGCATAGAACGTGCAATACAGATGCAGCACGGCTCATAGTAATTAAATGAACGCAAGTCACAGTCAGTCTTTCTTTTAAAGAATGAAGTTGAGTTAACAATAACTGCATCACCACCACAGCAGACTCAGACTACTACTACTAAATGTGTTATATTTATTATAGCGGCTGTGTGTGCTCGCAGTCTATGACTGTGCCTGCTACTCACTATCAACGACTAATTGTAAGTGTAATATGGTACACTGATTGTCAGTCTGTGTGTTTCTGAAGTGGTCTTCATGCTGGGCAGCTTTTGTTTTCCATCCAACCACTAATAATAAAACGAAACCACCACCACCAGTGAAATGCAATATATTATAATAATGTAGCGAGAGTAAGTACGCATGATAGTATATATACGTACCTCCGTACCTACCTCCGTACATGAGATCTATAATGGATTCTGAATTTACACACCCCGCATCATCTTTATTGCACAAGACAACAAGAATCAGGAAAGTTTGTTACAATTAACATTACCTTTACGTAACTGACATAGTGGTGGTGTAATCTACTATACGTACATCCTATCGGTAGAATCTAGACTCGACAATAGCGTCTGCTATCCACTATCTCTGCAGTACACTTTGCTATATGTATAGTAGCAATAATACATACTATTCAGCAAACTGCATTAGGGAAAAGAATTCAAAAGGAGAAAATAGCTGCCCTATACTTTTAGACTAGTTCAGAGAATAAACTGACTGGATAGACAGGAACAGGACAAGATCTTTTTTCACAAACTTGACTTGTACAACTCACTGCTCTGCAATAAGTGCTAACTCAGATTTTGTAATAGTCTTCTTCAATTTAGCTGCTACCACACACTTACACAGAGTTAAATAGACGGATGGAGCACTATCCATTAATGTGGTAGTTTTGTAGTTTATTGAAAGAATTTATTTAATTCACTTTCCGTTTCAGCTGTGCCTACTGCCTATAACTAGTGTGCTTTCTGTCTTCTGTACCCCCAGTATTAGTACGGTGAGCTATAATGTACGTACTAATGGATTGGACTAGTTTGAGGTACACTTTTATTATTAACCTGGCCGTGCCACCACACTTATTAAACGTAGACTAGGTATGTATATAGTTCATTGTAAGTGATATATTAATAGGCTCTTGTTAGTTAGTTTGGCAGGTGTTCATTAGCCATTAAGAGTTCCAGTTACTTATCTTGTAACGTAATATATGACTGATCCTTGATTTAATTTACTGTGGCTTGCCCAAGCTCTCTTTTGGTGTGTGCTGCTGATGTAGTATTTTCCGGAGATGAAAAGATAACTTTCCTATGAATTAGGAGCACGAAGACTGGATTGATCAATTAAGTTCATTCAGCTTCACTTTGACTTCCCATGCTAAAATAATTACTTGTATTTAACTCACTCTCCTCGCCGTATGTATATTGCCCAGTTTTCCACGGTCTACAGCAATGTATACTCTATAAAGAATGTGCGAGTGTGCATTGTGCATATACACACATGAACACACGAGTGAAGGGAATTGATGATCTCTCCACTATTAAACGCTATAGTACGTGCACTCATATATGTACATGAGATTCTTGGTTTACGATATGAAGTGGAGTTTTCTCTGGCAAAGAAAAATCTTTGTTTTCAAGGTTATTTTCCATTATCTTCTTTTGTTATGGAAATACATACTCGTTTATTGGTTAGGTGGAGATTGGAAGTGTCGACGTACTAAGTAGACTATAGAGCTGTTATTTTATGTTGTCCGATTATTCGAATAAGAAAAAACCTAACCCTTTCTTCCACAGTTGAATTGTGCACTCTCTGTGACTTTGAGTAGAATATATAGTATATATATAGTCATCGATAATACCAATGCAATCACATCAATCACTAATACCAACTATACATATTACAAACCCTATTAAATATTGGTATATTTATACACTGGTCTGTAGTTTTAAAAATTCACATGCATGCGTACGCGTGGAGGCTTGCCGAGATTTCTGCGTAGGCTGCTATTCTCAGCGTATAGACATATGTACATATTTATATACAAAAAGGATAGCTTAACTGTGCACAAGGTCTTTTACAGAACTATGTATACTCAAGTAGAGAATCACACATGCCTGTTGGTATATGTGACTGCAGATGTATAACGAAATAATAGTGATAACAAGGGGAGAAGTTTAATATGTAGAAGTATACATTCGTATACATATTTTGGCCCGGATGCATTGGCATGTCTAAGGACAACTCTTGCTGTGCATCTTGCATACATAGGCTACACAGAATTATATTAAGTCTCATGAGTAAGCATTATTTGTTCATATGCTCGTTGCCACCATTATACCTCACATATTATATGTAATACTTTGGTTTGAAATGCCTCTACCAGAGTGAATAAGGCAACTGAAGCAATATAGCTTCAACTTCAAGCAGCAGTGCACACTGCACTATAATGCATCTCCAGGCATTTGCTTGTATTTTTTCCTGGCTGGCTTGAGTCGAGTCTTCAAAGTTGCTGTGGGATAGGGACTAGTCACTCATCACAGACAAAGTTGCAAAGTGGTAAGACTCGAGATCAGATAGCCAGTCTGCATTGCACTCTGCATGCATACCATTCCATCATACCGTCCCACACTCCCTTCAACTTTGAGTGTTTTTCTCGTTTTTCATTTCTATGAATTTCTTTGTGTGCACCATCGTCAGAAACATACTACACACATAGTGTGTGCTGTGTAACTCAAGTAAATGAGTGAAGCTGCAAGAAGCGTTCTGTGTACTGGAAGTGATTGGACTTTTTAATGATATAAGGACTTGAGCTACACAGAGAGAGCATGGACGATTACAAGTTGGGCTGTACGGCTTCTACAGTGTAGTACATTTGTAACAATGGAGGATGCAATGTGCCGTGCAAAGAAGCATCATGTATTTACCAGCAGTAAGTACTTAACTTTTAAGAATACCTTTATACTTGAGTTGTTTGTCTGAAAAGATATTACATATATATTATATTGACGAAGAGTGCACTCATTGGCGGAGTAGCCGCAGTAGTCGTATATAGTAGTTAGTAGTACTATGGAGAACAGGAGCAGGCTATACAAAGTGACTCTGCTCAAGATTTGCTAACAATACAAATAATTCAAGCTAACAGTGGTAGGTATACACGTAATGTTAATGGTAGGTGTATGCATTATACATGTATGCATGCATATTGCATCGTCTGAGAAGAATAAGTGCCGTCCTTTTGCTTTGTTGTCTGCGGTAAAGTGACTTCAAAGTTTGTCTCACAATACTTTTGTGCTTACAAAGAGCTCATAGAACGTTGCTCATGAATCATGATGGGATGCTATATGCTCCATGTGTTTACTATTTATGTGTCCGTGTTCTACACGACCAAGTGTACACGTCCCTGTACATACTTACTTAGAGAGAGAGAGAGAGATATGATGCACAGTCTTATTTTGGAATGGTGTGGGCCAGACAAGAGCATTGGATTATGTACATTTACTACTACTACTACTTACTACTACGACTGTGTGTTACTACAGCGTTTTTCTGCTCTTTTCCACCACCATACAATTACTGCAGTAGTAGCTGTGTACTACTGCTGGATTGGATGTTATTACGTGAATGCTCATTATATGCCTTTGCTTTTCTTCCCTTTGAGCAGCAGCAGCAGCAGACATAGTCTGAACGGTGAACACGGTTCCACTACTACTACACATCGGATCATAGTAAATCCATACATGGATTCATTTATTGTCTGTTACGTTATGTTATATGAACGTTATCTTCCCGTGTATGTATGCTTATGTTTCTCTGCCTCTACCACACACTACACTATTCACTCTCTGCTACATTCATGCAAGACGTTAGGGACACTTTTACCCTGCAATGTACTGTGCACCAGCAGTATACTCAGAGAATGACTTGGCAGGACTGACAGACATTGTTCGTTCATTCCAATGGCGAGGCGATGCAACGTTCGCAGTGCCAGAGAAAATAATGTATAAAGAGAATGGAACAGACCAGACCGGCCAGACAAGACATTCAAGAAAGAAAGAACTCCTGTTCAGTGCCTAGTAGCAACAGAAGAGTATATGCTTTGGGCAGAGAGTATCTAACTGACGAGTGAGTGTAGCTCGTGGTCCCCATTGTTAGACACTATAGTATATATTAGATGATATCCATGTGACTGGCTTGGCTACGATATAAAGGAAGACCTATCTGTATTCTCTCTCTCTCTCTCTCTCTCTCATGTAATATTCCCCCGTCTGTCTGCTCTGCCATATCCACTCTGCACTGTAGTACATATGGAGAGAAAGAGAGGATAGCAGGGCCAAGTTAACTGACTTAGGTACGTATACATACATATAGCTACAGCATTACATAGGGTGTCTGGTTTGGCTTGGTTGCTGCAAAAAATCCCTTATTCTGTGTTCAGTCTGGCACGGCTATAGTCGTTTGAGGCTAACGAAACGAAGTAAGAGCCGGCTCACTGCAATTGCGGGCCAGGCCAGTTGTCGACACAGCGTTGCCCTCTCCTCGTCTCCTCACCATTCCTCCGCATCCGCTCCAGACTCTAGCCAAGATACGAGCAGAGTCAATCCTTAGTTTGCTTCTACTACTACGAATGTTGTACATACATATGTACTTAAAGTTACTCTCCGTCTCTTATGTGTAGAGTTCAAGAGCTGAGTGAGCCAGTTAGAGTCTTTGACGCACTCAACTTCTAATGATCTGTTCAGTGCATCTCCTTCACTGCTCCAATCCAGTCCAGACAGACAGAGCAGACGAACGAGACGAGACTCAGACTCACAGAATATTCTCTTCACGGCTATCGCCCATTACATACACACACAGTACTTATTCCGCTGCTCCGTCCAACCAATTCTCCAGTTCGTCTCAGTCGTCATTGTGAAAACATCTTGTACGGCAGCAGCAGTCATTTTGTTCCTCCCACGTTCTCTATGTTTCCCTACGAAATTTCGTGACTTGAGTGCATGAGCTGCACACACACACACACACACACACATTCAAGACACATACACACATAGTTCTTCTTTCAACAGCCTCCCTCATAGTATATTAGTTCATCTCTCTGCTCGTCGTCATCATCAACAACTTTTCAGTCTTTGTGCTATTCGATGATGTGCACGTGCACTGATCCTCTTTTCTTCATGGTTTGATTCATGTGAGATTCCACTCTTTCCAGTATATAACTTTTGACATTCGGATTTGATTGATTTGTGACGTTTTCCATTCTGGGGAGTTTCCATCTTCTAAACGGATTTCCATTCAAGGCTCTATCGATTCTTCAATAACTCTATTCATCTCTCTCACCAATAAGCTTCGATGTTAGTTGTATAGTGGTAGGTACAGATCGATACTCGACGCGTCGTTGTACTTTTATTCCATTAATTCTTTACTGAGACTGAGAAATACATTTTCTTTTAGATAATGACAAAATATACACATGCTTTGAGAAAGCTCCTCGTCTCCCGTTCGGGCCTGAGTCTTCTGACGATTCTGAAAAAACGACAGCAACTCTAATTGTTAATTTTCAACCATCGCAAATGACAATGGATACTACTGAATGAGTCAAGAAAAACTACAACAGTACAGCTCACAACGTTCAATTCAAACCCACACCAGGTATGCATACCTTTTCCATTATTTATCTATTATTAGTCTTCTGTCTGATTTCCCGTGCAAGGGTGTAATGAGCTTAGTGCTTAAGTTTTGACTTAATGATTAGTAAATAATAACCATGATGACATCGTCGGGACTGCCATTCCGTCACCAAACCAAACCACTCAATACATTTACTACCACCAGTACCTACTACTTACCTCACATTTATCTTTAGCTTTTCAAGCTGCGATATTAGTTTAGTGAATTTCATGTGTAGACTCTGCCATGTTGTTAAACCTGTGTGTCACAGTTGTGTACGTGTACCTGTCCGTACTTACGCGTCCGTCTGACTTTATTTGTATGGTCGTGTTCCGTCATCTTGTCTTTTTGTCTATTCATGCCTTTATTGAAAAACTAGGTATTGGTTTGTATACATATTAAATCACACTGCAAACCTAAATGCTTTTTCCCCCTGTCCACAAATTGTACAGAGTAATATTATAGCAGCTACATATTTGTACTACTTGATAAGCATGCCAGTCATTCATTTAGGTGGTGCATTTTATTTAACATTTGTAAATTCATAAATTAAATAGCCTTGCGTTAGCACTAACTTGAGACGAGGTCACACAAGTTTAGTCTACGCTATGTTATACAGTCTGCTATGTTGTATTTATTTATGGAGGAAAACGTATAAATGTACGTTTACAGGATTGCAGGAAAGCATTTTTGTACATGGCCAAGAATTCCATATTAGAAATGCCAAAAAGCCGGTATGCTCAATGCTGCATGTACATACATTGAAAGAGATTATAAGACTGCCTACTTCCCACATACCATGGCTACATTTTCCGACTTGAGACAAGACGAGGCTATAGTGCTCACTTGACTGTATGTAGTAGTGACTGTGACCTGACTGGCTCTCGGTGTTATTGGCCCCGCTGCTGTGCTCTCTTCTCCACACGATTCTATATCGGAGTAAAACTCACAGCAGCGGACGATATACAGGCTAGACAGTATAGACCCGGTGTACTTTGCGAATTAATGTTAGTGGAGCTATATGAAACTATAGTACGGCGCATAGTCTGTTTCTCCGCCGATGGAAACCTTCCTACTTTCGTCGATCGAGTTTTACCAGTGAGAGATGTGTGCTCTCGCTGTTAGCCCAGTACTTATGGTAGGCACATGCCACATACTTCTACTACTGTTACCACCACTACTACTACTATTACACTAAGCTCCTAGCTCCTATGCTAAACTGTCAGAAGTTGAATGGGGCTTCTAGCGTCTCTTTCTCTCTCCAATTGCTCTTTCATACTTTTTTTCTGTACATTAGTATAGCCAAGGTTCAGTTAACTCTAGCTTTCTGTAATTGTTCCTGCTACATAGCACTGCGGCATAGCGATTCAAGTCCACCAGTCCAAGAAAGAATTCATAGGAGAATTTTTGTCCAGCCGTCGTAGTATTTTCGTCATTAGATGTGTGTAGTAGTATTTGGTAGTAGTAATAGTAAATTGAAAGAATTGATCGTCAACTGAAACGAACCTTTCATTAGGCACGACAAGCAGAGAGCATGAGTGAGCATAGCGAGCAACCGGCAGCCGGGTATTGTATTAGAGGGAGAGAGAGCTACAACAAAACCTTAGTTGGACGTCTCCCGTGCTAGTAGCCAGAGTCTGACCGCTTATACCAAGAAATAGGAACATCCGGCTTTCTTCTCTCTCTCCTTCTCTCTCTCTCTCTCTGTATACTAAAGCCCACGTAGTTAGTTGTGTTGTAATGTCATTATAGCATTTCACACGACCCGTGTCAAATTATATATACTATGAAATAAAAGAGCACCTACATATTAGTAGACCGTTTCCCTACGGTTGCATTGCATGTGTACTATTAGTGCTATGAACCTGTGTGTGTTTGTGATAACCTGTGCAGCACTTAAATATTAGTGCAATGACTGTACTACTACTACAACTGCTGCTGCTCACACTACATACGTTTGGCTTTTCTTTTCATTGTACTTTATTGTTGTACGTGGTTCATGGATTTCCACTATGGAGAGTAGTATGCAGACAGGCGAGTCAAGCCAGACAAGATCAATCAAACCAGGTAATTACTATTGCATTATATTACATTTGAATACAGTCCTGTATTTCTAGATAAGAGTGCGGTGACTTCATTCTATGATTGTATGAAAGTAAATGCAGCAATGAGTCATAGTCATACATCCTCCAACTCACTTTTCCAAACTAGTCATCGTTTTATTGTATCACATTTACACAGACTGTTCGCATGAAACGTTCTGTGAGAGATTCTGGTGCGCGAATAAATGCCTTTTCGTTTCCTACCATATACAATGAGCTTTTTATTTCGTCACTGACGGATATTCACTATTTATTTGAGATATTTTGTAATAGATTGATGTTATATCTAAGTCATAATAAGTTGCGTCAGAGTAAAAATATACGTGAATCTATTAGATGTCAGTGAAGATGGTCGTTGTCCACGTGGAGGTAGGTTTCCAAAGCGTCACCAAGTTACAAAATTTAATATTGAACGTTTCTCCTTAGAAACGTTTTCGTGCAGGCAATTCGGAAATATTGTTGTTTGTTGCATTGAGATAGTATTTTATGATGAATCGTAAGGAGTTAACATGGTAGAGTGTTGTTGTTATTATTCATTTACTTATAAATTGACTGCTTACAGAATTTCTTTATACCTATGTCTGTATGTGGTACAGGATTTAGATGAGATAGGGATCGATGATTTAGGAAAAGAACTAGTACTTATTAGGGCTAAGTTGCGTGGTACGAGTCATCTTTATTACTGGAAACGTCCAGTCAGTGCATACGTTGGAAATAATAAGTTATCTGTTGTTTTCATTAAGAGCTAACAATGAAAAATACGTTCGTACTTTTCGTTTGCCTTTATCCACAGTAAGCAGTGTGAAACGTCCAGTCAGTGCATACGTTGGAAATAATAAGTTATCTGTTGTTTTCATTAAGAGCTAACAATGAAAAATACGTTCGTACTTTTCGTTTGCCTTTAGCCACAGTAAGCAGTGGTGTTTGGCTACAGTGTGACTGTCAGGCTGCAATGAAATGAATTAGGTAGTTAGATACATTGTGTGACTGTGAGTCATACAGATGGAATTCTAAGCTCTGGAGAGAGAGAGAGATGCTGAATTGAAGTCTTTCATTTGTAGACGCTAGACGCTACGTGTAAGTACGTAGGGAATAGACGGAGCTATGCATCACGTCTCTGTGTACATTCTATTACACGTACATGCCCACCATAACATACTTTGTACTTCTAAAATAATAAATGATATGGAATGTGTTGCGGCGGAAAAATCGTGTTGGTTGTGGTGATGTAAGTAATGCAGTGTAATATAAGCGTAAGTGAATTTAATGCAAATCTACCATGTCCACTAGAGACAAGCATTGGGTCGAGAATCCAACGGGTCAATTTACACAATCTTCAAATCATTTACGTTTGAATCTCGAGTTCAAAAATTGATTTATCAAAAATACGCACATTTATGTTTTGCGTAGGATTTGCACAAAATTTTACATTATTTGTACATTTTTGACTGTGCGATTGTCCAGTTGTCTGTGAGATACAGTTTAAATAAGTAGGATTGGGTTTGCCTCGATGGTTGTAACTCGATGCACGTCTCTAATGCCCACATTACATAGGATTACCTTGGCATGGACTTCACTGTTGTCTATCAAGGTTAGTATCAATAGAACATTTTTGTGATAAGTTCTATGGTATATTTGAAACATTTTCTGGTTTACCACCAAGAAATCCCAGCAGATACATATTTACTACAAGTATATTAACTACGTATACATTTGATAACGTTGTTCTTCTCTGTTCCTTATTGCTTGGACTTTACCTCTTGTTTGTTCACAATGCCTACGCTCATTACACTCTATTATTAGCTTCGTGTCACACATGTCACTTTAATGCGTTAAAATGAACTGCCTTGTTTGTATCTCTCTCTTTGTATGTAAGTATTAGCACTGACAACGTTTCAATCGAGTAGTATACATATACTGTAGTGACTTCATCACGGACCTATCAATTTACTTCTCTAGAGAAATTCCAATGTCTACCTAATGTCACTTGTACTTACTAGAACACGTGGCTAAATGTATGGTGTAATAAGTGTATCATTAGGATCATATAGTGTGTGGTAGCCTACGGCACACTCAAGAATAATGAGCTTCTAACTACGATGTGACTTGAAGCAAAACGACGGTGTTCGTACTAAATCCATTATTTACGTAGTGCACAGCACACTGCCTAATAACAGAGAGACAACCTTTGTCGTACTTTTCAATGCAAATACATTTAATAATTTTTCACTGTCACCTCTTATTTATATATATAGTGCCATAATTATTGAAAATTGTGGTTTTTTATTAGTGCTTATTCCTCTATCATCGTCATAAAAAGGCAGTAATAGGTAGATATGAAATTCATGGTGGCAATTCACTAAAATATGTAAAAGTTCTCCCCCATTGATCCTAAGCAGACTTGTCAACTTCTATACACAGCCAATGGCCATCGGAAAGATAGTTGAAGGAAGGTTACAGAGATCAGAACGTAGGATGCATTCATGTGTAGGTAGACTCTCTCTGTCTGTCTGTCTGTATATAGTAATATTATCATCACGTATGTATGCTTTACAAAGTTGCACAACTACTTACATGACGTACTCTTCGTTTCCAACCCCTCTTGAAAACGCATACATACTATTTCTCTTGGAGAATATTTTCAACTAGAAAACTTTTGCTTTCTGTCAAGTGGAATCTAAAGTTTATTAAAACTGAAAACTATTGAATGCTTTTAATTCACAGTGTGAATGACTGAATGTCAAGTCGTCAATTGAAATTTTCTTTTAGAACAACGACAGCTGTATCAAGTCTGTTATGCTGCTAGAAGCACTTTGCTGCTATATTAAAAATGCATCTGTGGGGCTAGCATGGTGCAGACGCTGTTTAGTCTAAGCTTTTAGTCGTGTATGTACTAGTGTTTACGTAGAGGGTCTTCATAGTGCTGTTCGTAACGTGGTCTCCGGAGAGCGACGTATCCGTTTGTCGCAGTCCAGTTACAAAGAGATTTTCATGACTGCATTTGCCCCGACTGGCTGTGTGTCGGTTGATATGTGGACCTGCCGGGTCTCTGCCTCAAATGCTGATATGATGATTCGGCTCTATGACGATATTTCTTACATAACACATGTATTTATATGCATTAGCGCTTACTACTTACTCCTAGTTTACTCCACAGTGCTATAGGTATGTATAGCGTACTCTTGAGCATAATATTTCCTTGTGAGTCGACGTCACGAGTCTTGTTTTAAGAACAGCGCAGCAAAAAGAAGGGGAAACTACGGAATTTTTCGTAATTTCTTCGCTTTGGTCTGGTATGTCTCTCATCGAGCTATGTGTATCACATTCTCCCGTCCTACCTACTCTCTCTGGATGGGAAGTCAGCCATGAAGCATACAAAGTACACATGGTTGTACGGAATACCGAAAACCTGCAATAGATTTAGAAACGTTCTTTTTGTATGTATGTACATTTCTACAGTGACTATTATAATCCGACACTGCAGTAGTCGTATTGTAGTAGTAGTAATAGTAGTTGTAGTAGCGAGTGGTAGAAAACTGTCAAAGAACTTTGTCTAAACTCTGAATGGTTGTTGAAAGTAACACAGAAGTCAACTCCAGAGACTAGCAGAAAGAGAGAGAGAGAGAGACTACCTCCATGTAGAATTTATAAGTATATTTTCTGAGGCACAAACTATATGGCAGTAGTAGCGGTAGTAGTAGTCGTCGTCGTCTCGTCTGACTCATGTTCAGTTGAGCATTATGATATGCCTATGGCACATTACGTAACAGCTATACTGGCTAGACGGTTCTCGTCTGGAGTACAGCGACATAGTACAGACAAAAGGGGATCGATCGTCTCAAGCGTTGCCCTATCTATTTCGACGTCGCTCCCAGTTCTCTTCTGTCTGGAACCGGGTTTTCGGTTGTGGCTCTTTCGCCGGTGGTCTGGGTGCGGGGCGCTCCATACTC
>JABASC010001256.1:0-25459 GCA_019776185.1 Plutomurus gul | reverse complement strand
ACAATTTCAAATTCATGCTTCTGTTGCACTACCCGATAAAGAGAGAAAACGTAACTATTAACAACACTGGACTACTCTAAACTTATATACTAATGGGATCTGCTACCTGGCCATACTGGCCAAGCTCTATACGCATATACTACCGTCTTATTGACAAAGTGTTGAGTATATTCGTACACACAGCAGAGGACAGACACTCACATCGGCTATCTCTTGCCTCGCTCTTGTGCTTATAGCTTGGCTAAATTAAAGAGTGATATCTTATCACTCTCACAATATTGTATATGTATACTAAAACTAGGTGGTCTAAAGTGGTCTAAAGTGGTGTTTATGTATGAATAGAACAAGTTCATGAGATCAAAGATGCCCCACTTAACATTAAGCATTAATTTATTCATTGTATTAATTCATTCTTTGTTCTTACATGACATTCAATTTTGCGAACTTAATGCTAGTATATATAGGTATTAATACATCATCAAATGAAATGGTAATTAACCAGTTATTATAGAACTAATGCTTGAGTCAACAATTCCAAAAGATTACCATTCCAAAATTTTGCAAGAATAATTGTTTACATTAATATTTAAAATCACAACAATCAGCTCATTGTACTTTAATATTTTTTATATAATTAGCAAATGACGTGCAAAATATCTTTAACGGCCAAAATAGTTGTGCAAGTAAACCAAAATGAATAATTAATTCACTTTTAACTCTGCCTCAATGAATACCACGTAATAATATTGATATTCATCATACTTTAAAATTCATAAGATATTCTGGCGTCTTTATAACAGTGTTAGGTACTATTAGTGTCTTAACAAAATTAAGAAAAATCAAACTTACATAAGTGAATTAATTTTAAGTAGTTAAGTTCATTTTCCATCATATTAATCTATCATGAATAAATCATATTTACAAATGCGATTAATACAACTCATTACTAAAGTAATTCATTTTTACCGCTGCGTGAGAAAAATCGAATATTTCGTTGAGTATAAGATCTTATCGTGGAATGGATAATAATAAGACAAATTATAATATATAATATGTCTCATCAAAAATTAGTTTAAGTAGCTTGTTTATCCGACTTCTGATCATTCTTCACATTTACCGGTTGTGGCTCTGAAGAGGCTGGAGCTGAAGTGGCTGGTGGCGTCGCTGTGTGGGTAAAAGTTGCCCTTACCAATCCTGTTGAGTATTCAATTTTAAAATCAGCACAAACTTCAAAGGTAGCCGTTTTGAGTTTCTTCATTGCAGCTTTCCTTTTGCGAAGACCTGGCTTCTTTTTATTCACCGCTGGCTTATCAGAACCAGATGGTTGGTCTACTAGCTCCATTGGAATTGTTGTCACCATTGGCGCAGGACCCTCTTCTATTTCGCCTTCGGGCTCCATCCTCCTTAAATTCGATTCGCTGAACTTTGTCAAAAATTCAAAATCCCGTCAATCATTTATGAGTTAATTGGAATTCAATTTTCATATCATTTAGATGAAGAATAACTATTTACCATTTTGTGATGAATTCCAAATTTTATGACGCTGTTAGAAATGTTCCCTTTTACTTCGAAAGTCTGTTTTCTTTTACAGGCGTTAATCTAGAAATATTCAGGTTTTGAGGAATGACATATTAGACTTGAGGAAAACTAAGCAGAAGAATAATTTGTTCATACTTACAATTAACTAAATCTTAAAGAAACATTAAAATGATTCACCTTATTAAATGTTTTTTGTTAACCGTTGACTAGATCCCTGATACAGTGTGAACGGGAGGAAACCGATGTTGATTGTTGATGGCTGGGTGACAAAAATGAAATCGCTTCGTAAAAATTTACTTCAGTTTCCAATCTGAAATTAATATTCGAGCATTTTAGACCCATACGTGTAGAACATACATATCAACATTGGTTATTGTGAAAACATGTCACAAATTCAATATTCCAGATTAGGCAGGAAATATATTAATGAAATTATAATTATAACTAATATCGTTGTGTCGTCTTTTAAAAAAACATCAGAATAATGTGAAATAATATCATGAATATTTGTATTACATAATGAATATTATTAATTTACCACAACTGTGATCCTTGTGTAGCGTCCAAGTCGATGGAGACTCCGCGAAGAAAGTCGGTACGAGTTTGAAGTGGTAAGAGAGGAGGAGTGTGTTAGGTGACACGGTGACAGCAGCTCAAATAACAACTTTAAACAGTGAAGTCGCAGCTTAAATAGTTTTTCCATCTCTTTGTTCAGAAGCTAAAGCCTGGTAATGCGCAGTAGCAGAGAAACCCCGATCATGCATTTTGTACTCTGAAAAGAAGTGATTTGTGCTTTGGACCCCGTGCTATCTAGTTTATTAATATTAAATAAATAAACAAAGAAATCCACATATCTATTGCACAAATTAATTCTGATGAAGGTATAAACTTGATTTGCATCTTTGTAATCTGCATAGTTGCCGGAAAATTGATAATTACTATGAATGCCATATTAATTTGTAGTATCAAATTGACATTGAACTTTGAACTTTACATATACATTCAAAATCACATTAATTACTTACAAATATTTTAGATGCATTTGCATACACACGATCTGAAAGTACAGACAAGCACTCACTCAAAAACTGTACACATTCGAACGTCAAAATAAATCTTAATGTAAGAATAGGAAGGGGGAGGATTGAGTTGATTTGACTTTCTAAGCATCATTTGGATTTTTAGGAAATTATTGTGGATTTTGTTTTGTATATTAACCTTTGGAATAAAATTGCATATAAATAAATTTATACTAATCTCCTGTGTTGTCAAAAACAGCCAATATCTAAACCACCTGTAAAATTGTGGGACTTTGATGCATTATTCGGATTTTTAGAGCAATTGTATAAATGTGTGGAAAGAACTTCCAGCCATCCGAACGCGGGTGCGTGCGTTTGAAGGGGCGTACTCTAAAAATCTCAAATTTAGAAACCTTAAAATTGGTATGCAAACTGTACCGACCAATAGGACGGACATCCAACATGATCCTTCATCAAAAAAATTAAAAATCGCATTAATAAATATTTTTTTATTTTCGGCACAAAATCAAAATTTAATGACCGATTTCGTATTTTTGTTTTAAAATATTGTAACGGAGCAAAGCAAAAGTAATCCAACACTGAAGTCTGTTGATTCAACGTTATAAAAGCTAAAAAATAATTTTTGCCAAAACAAGTTGGAAAAAGTGCACCCGAAGCCGTCATGAGGAGGAACGGTAGGAAGATTTCATAAAATATAATTTTGTTAATGAAAAATGTCGACTGCTTTAAACAAAATTGACTGCATCCAAGGAATTTTAGACAAAGTTAACATATGAGATGAATCATTGGCCTAAAACGATTATTTTATTATTACGGTGTGATTTCGTTGGCCTTACATTTTTGATTCGAGTTCACGGAGGTGCTCTTAAGTAAAGTGTGCCACATAATATTTCGTGTTCATGACATGTTTTAATCGATGCCGTGTAGTCTATATTGGCCAAAATGGGACGCATTCATTCCAATCCATCAGTCACATAACTAGACTAGTTAATATTACACAATGGAATTAGAATGTCACATTCCATGAAATCACTTGGAAGAGTAGCCTTTCCTTGTTCACTTGCACCAACTGAGTTCTAGAAAAGAAGGGTGGTCATAATCGGAGTTCGGATGGGGCCATATCCCATCTTACTAATGTTATTTTATCACCTCCCACTTTTAGTAGTTCCGCTTCCACAACTTTCCTGTTAATTTTAAATTTCGAAAGGGGGAGATGAACCCCTCATCAGTACGACACTATGTGCTATGCACAGTGGCGTAACTATAATCTGGGGTCCTCAGGCGAATTCCCCTGGGGCCATTTTCCCTTTATGAAAGTAGCACATAAAATGCGTAAGTGTGCTGTTCCCTTCATTGCCCACCCCTACATTTACGCCACTGGCTGCACTTATAATCACATATCTCCCTTTAACCTTTCTATTTTCCATAAGCATGTAAACCTTTCGTAATTACGTTGAGAGAATATGAATGCATATTATATACCTACATACTTAACAGGTCACCATTGTACTTTGACTGCTCCAGCGGGACTGCTATTTTATTAAATGTTTTAAATCAGACATCAAGAGACAACGGAGGAAGTTTTGGTAAATTGGTCGAGACATCTGTTGACATGATTTCAGTTAGAATTTAGGATTGGTGCAACAGGTGGCTTCTGGGTTGAAAAACAGTCCAGTTGTTGTCTCCACAATCAGATCAATGAAAACCAGTGGCAACGCTCGCATTGTGCAACTGCTCTGCAGTCGCCAGTGACTGTCTACGCGTTCAACGTTCTCTCTCTCACATGATTCTCATTACCGTTGTGCCCATCAATCGATACCTTCACAATGCTACCTCTGTCCCCTGTGTAAAACATTAAATGTAATTAATTCATATGAAAACGACATCAATATAATATCTAAAAATATCCCCCTTTAATTAGAATACGGCTTCCATTCACCAAAGGCGAGTGCAGTGTAAGCGGCAGAAATTCTAATGTTATAATTTCCCGCCTAAAGGAACTTTCAAAAAAGCAATTATGGAAATCAGAAGATAAAATTGCAAAATCTTATACAACTCTGAAAGTAATATTGAAAAATATTGCACAAAATAAAACTTGTCCATTCTTCCAGTGGTTGTTCAAGTGATTGTACTCGCTGTATTAGACATTGTCCCCTCCCCCCTCCCCATCTAAATTAAAAGTATGTATCGCCAAATGAAAACACAATGTGTGGGATTTCAGCTTCGTGATAAATGATAACTGTTCAACGTGCATGTTTTGCCTGACTGATTTTGCCAACATGAACACACACAGAGTTCTAATCAGGGTTTTGGGTGTTTGTAACAGTGGGATTAATTACTGTGATGAAATGTTTTTAAACGTTTAATCACAGTCACGCTTGGTGTGATTAATGTAATCTATATATTATAAGGGATAGGGACTACCAATTAATCCCATCACATTTAACCACAAATTACAGTATTTAATCCCACTGTGATGTGGTTGGGATTAACGAAACCCTGGTTGTAATGCACGTGTGTGGCAATTGTGTTTGTATGCTAAAAGCTGCTGTCATATCAGTAAGTGAGTCCGGAGAGGGAAAGCAGATTGAGAAAGCACAGGTAAAGACTAATAAAAGCGAATGCGGTTATTAGTAGTATATTGTATAGGAAGAAAGCGAGAGAGAGAGAGCGAGAGAGAGACGGGTACGGCTACGGCATGGCACGAAAGCATATTTTATAGGAAAAGGCGATCATGATCCGTGCGACTTTGTTTGTGTGGAAGCAGTGTGCAGTTAGTAGTATAAGTAGTTGCTGTGTGTATGGCCTCAGCAGCGTTGCTTCTTATAATATTATATGAGTCATAGGTGCAGTGTGATAAGTTGAGAAGGAGAATGAAAAGAGAGCAGTGTGTAAGTTGACAGGAGGCACTGGTCGTGCACAAAAGAGAATTGCACAGCCACCACCACCAATTCCATTTCCACCTGGATTCCACACGGTGAATATTAAAACAGCTGCACATTGCAATTCAACACACACGAGTCCAATACTAAACAGAGTGCTTTCTCCTTCACACACACACAGACACACACTTATCAACACACAGTTTCTGAGCAGAACAGTCACTGAGAGAGAGAGAGAAAGAGAAGCTCAAAGAAATCACAAGTCCTCATTCTCTGTGAACAACAAACAAATTTCGTTTGTTGTAATAATATTCGAGGGAAAGTAAATTAATTAACGTTCAGTGTATTTCTGTGTGTGTGCATGCAATTAAATTTAACGTGGACATCATAGGTGGATAGATTGTGTTGGTGGTGGCGCCTATTTATTTATTGTGCCAAAATATATTGCACATAATTTCGCGAGTTTAATTAATTATCGAAATAGTAGAGAAGCTATAGATTAAGGGCGAAGGAGAAAAGAGAAGAGAAAGTTGCGATGGTGGGGGACAGTGGTCAAGTTCAGTCTCGATCTTTGATGAAGACAATGTCCTCAACATCATCCACTCTTTACTATACATATTCAAGTCCGCCGCGAGTAGTTCACGGACGACCGAAAAGATACCGCAACAACATCATTCGGTAATGTAAAAACTTTTACTCGTCTGCTTTCTTTCAGGAACTTTCTCCTTGGCTGCTGGCTGACGTTGACAAATATTAAAAGCACCGTTCACACGCCCTTCACAGCACACGTCCGCTTTCCTCTACCATTTCCTATCTATCTATATAATTTAAATATTTTGTCGGGTACAAATTAGCCCTTTTCCTTTCACCGTAGAAATTCCTATGCTTTCTTGTTAAATGGTATTTCGTCTGACACATGTTAAATAATTCAATTAATTTTCTGCTTTCTCTTTGATTCCATTGTACTTTCTCTTGTGTACGGCATATATTTAACACTATAGGTGATTTCTATAAGAGGATTCGCATTTTAAATTGTGACTGTCACCTTTAGACTGTATTTCAATGTCAGCATAAGTTTTTTGACCCTTTATTATTAATTCACGTGTCGTCTGGAAATAAGTGAACAATTGCTCAATTGTATTTTAATTCAACTTTTATTACTTTGGAAATCTGTTCTGTAGGCATATACTGTTTGTGTGTGTGTGTGTGTGTGTGTTAATGGTGGACCCCGCACAATTATGGTTGATTTGAAAGATAGAGTGTTCAGTTGACCTTGCCTACCTGTATATACATGCTGTACTGTATACACATTAACTATATATAGGTATACTGAGAGTTTATATATAATACATTGACGAAGCGATTGCATATTGTTCCTATGGAAAGGTTGTTTAATTACTCAAGATTGAAGTCAAGGTAAAGAGATGACAATGACAAAAGAGTCACTGTTTCGTATAAAGAGCACAATCTCTGCTGGCCACAAACTCACTTAGCTGCAACCTTGGGCAACGGAGTAACTGCTCAATTAAATCATAAAATTCATGGGCTATAAGGGAACGGTGCATGAGAATTCGGTCGAATAGCTCCAATGCGTGCCATTCCATCGCATACAACGACACAAGAGCATAAAATATCGTTTCGGCTTTTCAAGTCAATTTACTTTCCCCCCCCATCAACCACATGCTTACCTGTACTTACCTGGGCTCTCTCATGTCTAAGCTCTGTAAATATGTATTATATATAGAAAGTAAATATCCGATGGAATTCTAATGCCAAATTTATTTCTCATTCTTTTTCTAATTTGGTTACCTATCAGATATCCATAATGTCAACAGTCAATACGCCACTTTACTATTATTCAATAGCAATTTCGATGAATTCCCCAGTCGTTCCCGATTGTAAATGCATGTATACCTTCAGTGGCGTAACCATTGTGCGAATATTTCGATAGGAGTAGAAAAACCCAAGGATTTTGTATGAAAAACCCACCGATTGGCTTTTTGAGGCTTGTAAGCAGGCCTAGAACTTTTTTCTTAATATAATTATTGTGTTGTCCATTGAAAAATAACGGAAAGAATCCAACCGAAATTTTTCCTTGGGATTTCTAGAAAAGACAAAAATGCAATCGCCATTCGCGAACCGTGCACTTTGGGGACATTAACATTGAACATGGAGATAGGGGAACAGGAAATGAACCTGAGCCTTAATGCATTGAAATTTTGAAGGATAGAAAAAATTAAAAATCCCATGGGAACATTGGCCCCCGCTGTTGTTTCGCCACTGCAAATATTTAATGTCTGTGCCGAATTACACTAGATTTGTTTGTTTTATTAGGTCTACGATTTCATTGTGGTCAGCATATTGAGAGAGCCAACTCATGTAACCTTGAAAGAGTTGAATGCTGTGGTCAGTGGCGTAGCCAGAGGTAGGCTAAGAGTAGCCAACCTATCTTACATACGTCAATTTAGCTTCCCCCAAACCTCTTCCCTATCCTTCCTATAAAAAATGGACTAAACTATTGCCACGGTCTAGTAAATCCCACTTTTCAGCTAAAATGCCGTCACAGTGGGATTAAATACTGGGAAATGTAATGGATTTATTTGTGATTCCAATCCCATATAACATATAGATCACATTAACCACATTAATCATACCAAGCGTGTTTGTAATCAAACTTTTAAAACATTTGCTCACAGTAATTACACCCGAAGCCCTGGCTACAGCCTAACTAGTGCTGGCTACGCCACTGGTTATGGCATGTAGTACATTTTTCGGAAGTTGTAAATAAAGTTTTCTCTCTTTAAATACAGAAAATGGGTCTGCACTCGAAATTGTGTTCATAATTATTCATACTTATTATTTATTAAAGTTTCTATTAAAAACTGTGTTCGCAGGAAACATGTGTAGCTTTGGTTGGTGGAACGCCGATTCGATTTTCTTTCTCAGTTTTCACAAGCAAGGCAATAACTAATATGCACAGTTAATCAACGTAATAACAGGCAACGTAAAGGCACGATTTGTCTTATCAAATCATTCGCGTGCACTGCAGCGCACAACAACAACCACTCAGCATCACGAACAGGGTTTCGGGTGTGATTATCACACCGTGACTAATTGCTGCAATTAATGCGTCTCTTTATTAATGTGATAAATGGGAGTTACTATCCTACCCATGTTATAATTTGCTATACTATCAATGTGATGAATTAATCCCATTGTTCACACCATATGATCCCACTGTGATGGGACTTTTACCAAGAAAATGTGACGGTTGCGAAACCCTGTTCAGGACACAGAAAGGGGAAAAAACATATTTAGTTTTGCGTTGCATTGTCAATGCCATTGCACCAGAAGCCGTAGCCTAATCGCCAAATGAGTATTTGCTTGTACAGAAATTATCCCAAAGAAATCAGATGTGCACCGAGACCGACTGTGCACTCTGTATGCTATAGGCAGTATAGTTTTATATAAGTTATATAAAATGCATAGAAAATTGGAAAACCAATCACGTCTACCATTTCTAATTGTTATATTCGCCGTTCTTTGACTAATAAAACATATGCTTTCGGATTGCTGGTTTGATGCACAATTCTGCTTTAAAAAAAACCAACTAAAGAATTAATTTAATGATTAACGAGGGGGAGGATCCGGAGGGGGTTCAATCCCTCTCACAACACGGAGAAATTCAACACAGATGAGTTAGGATTAGAGGAGCTTAACATCAATTTTAAAATGTTAAACATTAAAAGACCTTAACATTAGTTAGATAGGTAGAACCCTCTTAAAACACATTTCTTCTCGATTAACGTACAGTTTCAACTGACAGACAATGTTAAAATTTATTTCTTTATCTTAATAAATTAAGGTAGAGAATTCAATGCATTCAATTATGCTAATTGTATTTAAGTTGAAATGACATGCTAATATGTACTGACAAGAATTGGCCTGAAGAGAATTTTACAACTATACGAATAACATGCGAAAGCGTTTAAATTGCATTCCCATTTACGTTTGAGGAATCCGAATTAAATATATTTAACTTATGGAGACTGTATAAAACAACAATTTCATGATGTACACAAGACGAGTAATTAATTATTGCAAAACTCACAAAACTGCAGGGTAGCATCGCATACAATAATTTAATTTCCTTTGCGTGCAATATAAATTACATCTTTATAGGACATGCTGCTACGGGGAGGGGGGGGGGGTTAACAGTTTGTCGATGGTTGCATCTTGACATCTCAATAAAAAGAGGCACATGAAATATTTGTATTACTAGAATTTTTGGCACAGCAAGAACCAGTCCATAAATAAGTACAAATACTAGTTACTGTATTTAGAAGCCGCAACGGAATATTCTTTGAAATTTTTGTGCGTCAATGCTTTTTCCAATATTGGAACCTTGTGAGATGTTTGTAGAAAAAGAACCGTCTGGGTTTTACAAACAGAATTGCAGAGTACGATAAGAGACTTGTACCTTTTATGTACGTACTTATTTCCAGATATTAAGTTAGGCACACATGCACATATTTATACATACATACATACATACATACAGAATATACATAGAACATTACAGAAGCAGCGTACGGAAAACATGGACTGGTGGAGTTTTTGTCGAGGAAAATGTCCAATGTCATTGCTCGTTGCTTAATCAATGCTCCGCGTTGTAGAAAAATAAATTCGTCCGCTGATGTTGTAACATGCAAAGCCAATAAACTGCTCTCTGTGCTATTGAATACACATACGGAGTGGTATGTAATATATACATACTTTGCATACTATATAATACTATATATATACTATATAAGGAGTAATGCTTACATACATTTAAGATGTGAGACAATTTGGAGCTGCTGTGCAATGGAAAGTAAAGAAATCGATAACATAGGATAATACATGGATATTAGAGACGTATTATTATGAAGAGCGGAGCGTAGCCGACCACCGGCTTTTTAGCGAATGATTGGAATTGCCAACGGGATATTGCTCTTTTCCTTGCAATAATTCCTTTGGTGTCTACCCAAAACCCATACGATAAACTCCTATAAATACACCTGTATACATACATTTTTCTATAGTCGTACAATATCGTTTTTCGTGTACTTTTCACCTTTCTCCAATGGAAATCATAATATCTGCTACTTCCTTGTCTAATAATACAGTCACTTTCGTAATGTGATTAAAAGAGCTTTATCCTTCGAACATTATTGAACCACAACACACTGTGACGCGATGTTTTTTTGCTGGAGTCAGGGTTGAAAAATTCCAAACCTCACTTCAATTACAATTTGGATGGGAAAAAGTGAGAATTATAAATGAAATTCCCAGTTTTACAGCATTTAATTCACCATTTCCACATTTTGCAATGGGGAAAAGTGGGAATTATCAGTGAAATTTACCAGTGGGATAAATTGCGAATTCCAGGTGAAATTTAGCATTTTCCCGCATTTAATTGCTATTTCCCAGTGGGAGAAAGTATGAATTCTCACTTTAAACCCTTGTCTGAGGATTATTGAAATTTGAATTAGTAGCTGCAATCTGTTTTGGACCGATGGCCACACATTATGACGTGTTGGGAAAGGAGCTGCTATAACCACTATTACTAAAAGAGCTACTACTTAATGACCGTTCACTTCCTTCCATGAATTGACCTTTGTTTTTTGCCGGTTGATAGAAAATTCAATGAGTGAGCATTCATATTTATGACTTCCAAGTTAAAACGTAAATACATGGAACACGAGTGAGCAAACATATAAGAAGCAATGTATCGTGTATTTTCAAGGAATTTTGATGGATTTCTCTCACTCCACGTCCTCGATGACGTGCAACCGTTCACTCACGTAAAGTAGGTAGGCGCTTTTAGCTTTGAGACAGCCTTCAGCTCGTTCCAACGTTTCTCTGTTGACAATCACTCATGATCTATATAGTGCCGCTATGCATGTATGAAGGGGGCAGAGTGGTTAACATGGGGAGGATAGGGAAGGCAAAAGTGGGAGGAGCTAAATTAACATGAGTAAGATGGGCGGTACCCCCCATGCCCATACTAAATTTGTATTCTGAATACTCCACTGATGTAGAGTTTGGGCTGGACGCAGAGAAAAGTCTACATCTCTTGGAGAAATTGTGAAGGGGAAATTCCTTCAGACGAAAACAATGAAAACTTGGGTTTTAAAAGAAATGTTGTTAGGTAGTATTATAATAATAATATTATATTATACTAATGTAGTTTATAAAGTAGACCTCTATTTCAAATAGAGCTTCTACATTCTCTTTACTAATTCTTGTCCATCGACTACGAAATAAAATTTGAGTCAGGAGGCTTTTTTTGATGAGATATTTATGTGCAGATTTTCTCTTTGAAAACAATTTTCGAGTCTGAAACGTGAGATTATACTAAAAACTGTTTTTATTAATGAAATTATTGACATTTCAATAAGCTTTCTCTGTAACAGTTAGTTCGATTTTATTATTCAATGTTTTTAATTCCATTCAAATAATTCAACCAAAACGATTATTGGGGTTTGGGAACTGTGATTAATTTGTTCTAGACGCCCATTAAGATGCTCAAATGTGGGCACGTTACATTCTACTATCTTGAAAATGCACAATAAATGCGTCCTCTTTTCCCTTTAATTACCGCATCGAACTTTGAATTGAATTTAGTCTGTTCAATCTTAGCAATTGTGATTAGCAGTGGCGTAGCTATAATCTAAAGGCTAGGGGGCACAGGTCCTCCATTGCCCTTTTGCATTTTTTCCTAATTTACGCCCATTACAACTTAAAAAATGTGGGGTCATGTAACCCATGCCAATGGACCCCAGGGTAATTTAAATTACCCCAAATGAATCAGATTTGTTGAATCTTTCCTTGAAATTGTCTGTTACTAATTCATTTCATTTTGTGTGCATTTTGAATTACTCAAAGTAACTTTGTGGCCGAGCATTATCATTTGTGTAATATTTAAACCCAGGAGTGTATCCAGCCTATGGGCCCGTCCCCCCTGAAAAATTAGCTTTTGAATGGTAGGGAAGGAGGTGCGGGGTGTGGCTACATTAACATATGAATAATAGGGCCTACCCCCGGCCCCAACCAAATACATTTCCTGGATACGCTCCTGTTTAAGCCGGTATTCAAACAAGTAGGTAAAAACGTGTTCTGTTCCTTGAAAGCGTATCCAGTGTTTGGTTTGTGAATTTTGGACACTTTTACTGCACAATTGTCGTAAAAGATATTTTAAACGCTTGTGCAATTCGATATCGATCCACATAGATTAGATATTAAAGTGGCCATCGGTCTTTTTATTCGTGAGCCCGTGAGCATTGATAGCGTTGAGCGGCGGCCGCGGCGACAATAAAAAGCTGATTGGGGATGTTGACTTTTTGAGAGTGCAGCCATTTGAAAACCAAAATGACATCGTTAACCTTTGAATGAACTCTGATAGCGGACAGAGCGATTGCAGGATTAAAGTCACTACTTTGTGCTGTACTTACATTTGGCGGAAGGCATAAATCCACGGTTTCGTAAATCCCACTTTTCAGCTAAAATCCCATCACAGTGGGATTAAATACTGTGATTAAATGTGATGGGATTATTTGCCAGTCCCTATCCTCTTATAAACATATAGATCACATTAATCACACCAAGCATGGCTGTGATCAAATATTTAAAAACATTTAATCACGCGAAACCCTGGACACACGGCAATTTTTATGGTCAAGTGACATTCTTGGTTTTCCGGCCACCGTCCTCCCCTCTACCTTCTCGTCACCACCACCACTGCACTCATCTTCTTCACTTTAACTCGATAAACATTATTGGGACAACGAGAGTCATTCACTTACTCGGATCGATAGCCCTGTGCATAGCCACACTCACTCACTCACTCACCCACTCGCTCCAATACAAAAGTCCAGCCATCCAGGAAAAGCAAAGCGGTCGGTCGGAAAAGTCGGAATATTTTCGAATGTAGAGAAAGAGCGAGAGAGAAAGCATTCAGTTCAGTTTTAGACGAGAGACGGAAACGGTCGTCGTGCCGTCATTTCTTGTGCCTCGTGTCTTTGTGCTCGCATGTCCGTGTGACGGTGGTCACACTGACAATAATGTCAATCAATTAACAGAACTCGTCCAAATTAAATTAGAAGAAATCTCCGTATCAATTTAATTTCTTTCTAAGATGAGTAAAAGTTTAGGACGACGACAAGTACGATGTCACAGTGACAGGACTTTTGTGAGCGGGAAAACATTAATTTCAATTGTAATAAGAATTAGTGAGTTTAATAAGTGAACGGATTGGTTGATGAGCCTCACAAGGCCCATAGTGCACAACGGCCTTGTGTCCGGTGTGCTGATGGCCGGCTGTGGTGGCACACAGATGGCCATTCCCAGCCACAATGTATCTCTGCAGCATCTGAACGGCGGCAACAATCGACTGACATGTGACCGGCCACCGTTCATCACGACCGTGACCAGAGGTCGATTTCTTCCGTCAAAGTTTGACCTGATGGTTGAGCGAAGTGTTTTCACATTCTCCAGTCGACCCCGACCTGTGGGGGTCGTTCCGAAACACCAGTGCTCTCTGAATACCCCCAACAATCACAAAATTCTACATAATGTTCCTACGTAATCACTCTATACATATTTTTAACTAATATAATAACTAACCACACTATTAATAGCATTGCCATTACTATACAGCATTATATATGTTATATTGGATTATAAGAAATAGAACAGACGACTACGTAATAGTACAGACATACATTCTTATATAGTGGCACGTTTCTCTCTTTCTCTCTCTTTCTCTCTCTTTCGGTCTATTGATTCCTATTCCTGCATAAAAAACCGATGTCATTTCTCCTTTCTTATGCTTTCTCCAATGTGCATCGAGTCTCGGGTGGCTAATACTTTCTCCAAAATGCATCTTCTAGAAGAAATTTCATTTCCCATTAGAGTTCCCATGAATTACATAAGGCAACTTGACAGCTACTGCTGGTGCTTGCGCCAGGTGATGATAAAATAAATATTAAAGCAATTAACTTAAAGTTGCCAACCAGCTAATAATTGCCGAGTATTTCGATTAAAAGCAAAGATATTATTGATCGATGAGTGAGAAAAGTAAAAATAACGTTCACTACTAATTAACTAACTCACTTTACTATTATTTCCTATAGTTAATAAGTATACATACGTGGGAATAAAATCAATATCTGGTTAATGCAATATCTGACTATCTGTGAATTGTAGTATTTAGTAGCACGATCACACAAAAGAATTTCAATTGCTGCTGCAATTGTTTGATTAGTGATTACGTCATCATCTGCACGTAGTCTGTTTCCTTTACGTGTAAGTAAGCAGGCTTCGTTTTGTGAAAAAATATAATTTTACTAAACAATTACGATACGTAATTGATTAATCATAGAAACAGTAAATTTAAATCGAAGAGTTTTGTTTCTGTGTCCTGGAAATGGAAAGTAGTTCCCAGAATATATTCTGCTTATTATTATTGCTATGTCGTCTCATCATACATTATTTGCTATTGCGCATTAATACCCCTTAAACAAAATACTAGTCACAGTTTTCTTCATTACGTGGTTATTAAAGAACGAGAATTAAACTGCACGTGTCGTTTAAATGGTAAAAATAAGTTCCTTCGCTGATTTCATAGCATGCAGGGAAATTGCGCAGTAGGAAGTAGGAACTATATATATACATATACATATATATACATAATATATGGTTCGTTCTACTAAGTAATCTTTAACGAGTAAGGGAGGAGATTAAAACATAAATGGTGAATCACGAACAAGGATATTTAACGTTAGCGTGTATTGAAACCATGGAAATTGTTGCAGTAGGTTTTTGTTTTAGGAGAATGATTATAAGGATTGCTATAGTCTATAAATGATAGGACGATATGGAAACAGATAGACTAATATTCCATTTACGATTGTGGGAGCTTTTCTTTGTTCACTGGTTCTTCTTGAAAAATCATGTTTCTTAATAATGAAATTAAGCTCTACAGTTTTTGATTCGTTCCATGAGTACAATTTTAAATTAGCTTACTCAATGCTGATACATTGCATACTCGAATTGTATAGTTTCGTTCCAGTGATCAAGATTTAATTAGTTAATAGAATATAAGTAACATATATTTCATATGCCATGGAGCTTGTAGAATTTATTTAATGTTCTTTGGGAAGCGAGGAGGAAGTAGGCGCAGCACATGATAACATACGATATTATTTTACTTTTAGAAGCGATTGATTTCATTTTCAGAATGGGAAACATTCCTTGTGCCACAGACAAGGCCAATAACTTTGAAAGGAAAGCGAATGTACGCTCGCTGACTTTTATGAGACAAAGTCATGATAATTGAGCTGTTGTTTCTCTCTCTCTCTCTATATTCCAAATGTATATATTCCTTCGTATAGTGAATATAGTACTTACAAGGTATACAGTAAATTAGAGAATAATGCAGTAGTAACCATGAACCAGGAAATCCGGAGTTTGGAAAATACTGTGAAAGTGAACTAGCAAGTCGGCAAATTACATTTTTTAATTTCCTAGATGTTAAATATCTCTCAAATTGACGAGACATAATTTAATGTATGAACAGAAAGGTTATCTGGAATACGTTTACTGAAATGACAGCACATAAACAAACTTTTGTGGCCGAATACATCAATAAAATATTTTAAGGTGACCTTTCATGCTATTGGTAATTATTTCCCCCCTTATATCGCACGGTGTTAAAATGACAATTTTTAATTGCTACTCCTCATCACAGGCTCAACCAATAATTTGCCACAATTAAGGGCAAGTATAATTTCATAATTTTTTGTTTAATGTCTGGTATTTGCTAATAAAGGAATATCTGGTAAGACCCGTCGAAATAATCGATATGTTGTCAATAATTCAAGTTTTACGCTAAGCCGAAGCCATAAAATGAAATTATGCTGTCCCTTAATTGTAGCGGATACTTTTATCTTTCGATTTATTTATTAACTATAATGTGTCAGGTCGTATTATGAACAGCCAAAAGTATAACATTACCATACAATTTCCAATCTTCACATTTTGCATGAGACGGATCCTTAAATAGAATTCATATTATTTTTATGCTGTCGGTATGGTTCAATGTGTTCTCTCTCTTGATTCATAGTAGCGTGTCTTTAAATAGATGCAAAACGTAAGTGAGATAAATTTAGTGACTGCTGGTCTATAGACTCTGTCGGTGTCAATTAAATACTTCATCATTACACAGCCACACAGCAGAATGACGCGTGCTGGAATTAATGTAACCGGAATTAAGCCGTGGACGCAGTGCAAAGTTGTCCTATTGGTGTAACAGTTTTGAAACTTTGACATGAATGTTCTGTATCTTATATTCAGAGATAGAGAGGGCGAATAATAGTTTTGTACTATTGATTCAGTTTTTGACACTTAACACTTGAATTGAATGCATTATGTACATTGTGCTCCGCACACTTTAAATTGTGCCAGTGTAAATATTTAATAAGTCTCCAGTGTATTGCATGCTTGCGCTTCTTTGTTCACCACTCGTCCGCATTCTGTACTTTTTACATGCTGTCCGCGTATGCTAAACTCTACATTTATTTACACTAAATGTACAATTATTTACATACTGTTCGTACGTTGCAAATGTTTGACCTTGATAATAATGTGCTAATATTGCAATATTATTATTGTGCATAAAACACACAACAAGAAAACTTTTCAATGCAAATCGGAATAATAATAATAAACTTGATATTCAGGCTTTTTATCATTTTGGCTTCACCGAAATAAAAATATTATTTTTTTTACCAATTGTAATTGAACGCCATGAAATAGCAATAAAAAAGGCAAAGTAGAAGTTTATTTCTCTTAAAAGATGCTTTTTTGTATTTTCACAGGCCAAGGGGAGTTCACGATTACTTCAACGTGATGTGGGACCCTCATGTCCACAGGGGAACTACCACCACTGTGTCCAAACCTTTCGCTGATAACGTAAGAATTTCCTATAAATCGTAACTCCCGTGTCTTCCTTTAATTTTACAAATTAAGATTACGTACATACAAACATACAATCAATAGACAAAATTCCTAATGGATTTTATGTACACATTTTTAATAATTTTTGCCTACACGGACAATAGACGAGTAGTTAGTTAGGGAGTGAGTGTGTGAGTGAGTGGCCACCTGCATTTTAGGACATGAGAGGGGGCGTGCTAACTTTACGCTAGCCAGATAGACAATACTCCTCCCAACTTTACTCAAATTTCCATTATGGTTACGCCACTGAAGGACAATACTCTTCAAATCCCATATACAATTGTGAACAACAATTTATTTGTTCTGCTTTCTAAAGGAGAACGGAGAACGTGAGTGAATTAAAAATTGAGATAAGTACTCACTCTTTTGGAAACTAAAGCCATGTAGTTACTCCTAAGAATGAAATATTAAACAGGACCAATTTTCTTGTTGTCCCACCCAATCGCACAACAGTAATTCCTGTGTATTCCCTTCATTTTTTCCGTGCAGGTTGTAACAATTCTTGTTGGAGCCAATGTTTATTTGCGATGACGTTCGCTCGAGGTTCTTCTGTTACACCGAAGCATAATTTAACAAGTTTGTTTTGAAAGTATACTAATTAGTGAAGTTCAATAGAAAATAAATTGACAGAATATCCGTGTGCAATGGAAAAGTTTACAATTCTAATCTTGGACATAGTAAGGACAGCAAAGTGTATCCAGGGGTATCCAGGGAAGGGGTCCGTTAGGAAAGGTTAGGGAAGGAGGGGTGGATAATTTAATTTTTTAAAAGAAGTCATTTATCTGAAAGTATTGTAAGAAAGCCTTAAATTTATGTTCTATTAAATGAAAATAGGAAAAGAAGACTGATAATAACATTCAAAGTTTAAAGTGAGAAAATCAAAAGTAGGAATTCCCATCTTTTCCCACTGGGAAAATGGGAAATAGCAATTAATAATCGGGAAAATGAGCAATTCCATACTCCACCCCGTTGGGATGGAATATGGAATTAGAGCTGGGAAAATTTTAAACCCTGATTTGGATGATGTAAACCAGAATCTAATATTTAATCTATTCAGTGAAGCGGCGAGCCGCTGGCGCGCCTATAAAACTTTCCCAGAAACTGTCTCCGTGTGAAATTATGGCATTAAAGGGAACATTTCTAGAGGTAGAAAGTTATCTAGAAAGTTAGCATCCTTCTGAATTCATATTTTCTTCGTAACTTCATCCCACAATGAGTGACAACATAAAATAACGAGCTACTATCGTCTTTGGACTCTGGAGTGTTCCTTTTGTCTTTCATTGCAAAAAATCGAAATGCATTTTCTTTTGTATAATTGTATAAAAAAGTATTTGAAGTGGAACTGGAGCAACAACCATACATGAACATATATTATAAAAGGAGGTTACGGGGCGGAGACACAGAATCCAAAAATGCACTCGAAACTTCATATCTAAGGTTCAATTTTGTACAAGACGAAAAAGTCACTACTCAATGCAAACATTTTATTTTTTTACTTTTTCAGGGTTTTTGGGTGGCTGAAGGTATTTGATTTTTCACCAACAGCCCGATCCCATTTTTGTCGTCCTTTGTATGTACATTATATGGGTGGGACCTTGCCTAAGTTTACACTCTTATATAATGTTGACATAAAGAAAACAGATGAATTTTTTATGATAACCCCTGTGGGTTATTTCTTCTACATTCACTTCCAATCACTATTCACTCTCCATAAAGTCTCATGGATTAGTCATACAGAAAAGAAAGTGCAGCAGTAGGTTTACTGTCACTTATTAGTTTTACCACCCTAAAGGTGGTAAGTAGGGAAGTCGGGTAGGTATTTCAGACGGTAAAAAGGCATTTTGGGACACGACAAATATCTTCTACGTGAAATAATAGTCATGGATTTTGCACATACTGCTGTTCTATAGAACAGGACTAACACTCACAGTTATCAACTGTATAGTTGCTTTGAATGAATGTCCAAAATGACATTATGTCCAAAACTAATTCATTATATTAATTATAATTCATTATATAGGCTACCACTTAATCGCACTTTTCGACACTTTCATTTTGGACATTTTTGGACGAGAGTTCGTGAAATTTATTGTTGATGGGTGGTTGTGGGTGTAACAGGATGGGATGGATAACGGTGAGACTGTGCCTACGGAGGGCAAATCTAGAAAAAGACGTGGCACTCACAATCCGTCCAAAGGGAAGCTAAGGAGCAGCGGCGCGGGGGGGAACGGGTACAAATTGCCTGCCCGTCACACGCCGCCCCCACTTCAGGGTCGACATCATCATCCAATTCAGACTGAGCCGTTGCTGGAGGAGCTGCGAGCAGACCAGGATTTTGATGAGACGGACGCCGTGGTGCAAACAGAGCCCATGTACAGCGCCCCCTACCCCTCCCCCGCTTCCACCCGCTTGTCCTCTGGCGTAGATGCCTACACGCAGGTCAACCCCGAAGAGCTCTTTGACTTTGACCAAGAGATTCAACCCGTCCTCGATACGCTCGTTACAAAAATCCTAGAACAGGTTCGGCTTTGTAATTGTAATTGTGGAGTAATTGTATTTTACAATTACTCAAAAAAATGAACTGTTAAAACTGAAATTCTCGTGTAAATACTTGTCAGTGTTTGCTGGAAACAATGGAAGAAGAAGAGTTGGCAGCTTTGAAAGAACAACAAAACCGCTTCCACCAAACACGACGACAAGAGCAACGAGAATTGCAAATTCTTCAGGAGCAACAACAAAGACTTATGGCAGAAAAGGTACATGACAATAATTTGCAATTGTTAATGTTCGTTTATACCATTGGCCAAATTATATTTCAAAGGAGAATCAAGAAGTGATTGGTAAAACGTAGCTTTTTCCTAATTATTGAGTTAATGGCTCAATAAGGTTCCATGGCTGCATCAAAAAAGCATTGGAATGTCAATAAGCAATTAGCGATTGACAATATGAAGAAACTGAGGAAGGCTTTCAGTAAACAAATGAGTGAGCGATTGTGTATGTAAATGTGTTTGTGTTTGCAGGAGCGCTTGCGAAAACATTTAAAGAGTGGCTTGGACGATAAGGACAATGGATTGGTGGTCGGCGGAAGTGGGAATGGAGATGAGCCCATGTTTACCACGTCCATTCTACTCGAGCTCCTTCCATCCGTCTTGAACTCTCTGAGACAGGAGGGCTTCCTCACAAACAACCTCGTTGATGGTAAATTCAACAGTGTCTCTCATTAATCTTTTACTAAGGCAATTTTACACGAGCGACATCGACCCCCGTCGCCTTTGAAAAATTAATTTTTTGATCACATCGTTTAATAATTAATCCTCCGCTGGAGCATTTCACTTACGGAGAGACGTGCGTATATCTTCCCATGTTAAGTTAGCTCCGTCCATGTCCCTTCCTCCCTAAAATCTTAGAAATTAAGAATAATTAAAAATCTTATGATGCTTTAACACGTTTTGATTTGAATTAAATTGTAATTATTTATGAGTGCACAGGACGACGTAGTTGGTATTAATTATTTAAAAACCGTTTTGAATTATTAAACCGCCTAGGAATTTGTGACTCAGGTGCTTTGGACTCGCAATCAGAGGATGGCGACAGAAATCCGCGCGAGTTGGAGCAACAAGAAATCTGATCGGAGTATGCAAATGTATCCTAATAACGTGTAGCATTTAATGCTGATCTTTTAGGAGCTATGAATCGACATCTCTTCTTGTCAGTCTTGAATACAGATTCCGATGCAATTGTATTTTCTGCACTTGAACATCTTTTCGATGCCCTTTTAAAATGAAGTGATGCACGTGACAGCAACGAGAAAGCGACCTTAAATTTTTAGCGGATTGAATGTGTTTTTAGTAGATATACCGTGTACATTATTATAATAAGGAAACGTTAAAAGGTCAAAGTGGAGTGAAAGACGAATCAAAATGTAGAGTATTAATTAATTTAGTGTTATTAATTTAATGTTGGGATGAAGTAATTCTTAAAAATAAATATAATGTACAGAAAGGAAGAGTTTTTTGACTGCAAGTGTGATTTTGGCGGTTCTACGAAATAAATGACAAAATTTCATGGTTGTCTACCATTACTTAAAAGGTTATTTTTCGTACTCCCCCCTCAACTGCGCCCTCCTCTCAGACTTAAATATTATGTAATTAGTAGGAGCATAATATAACATTCAGGTGTATGAAGTGGGATTTTTTACTTGACGTCATTTACCCGTAGTCCCCAATTTGTAGGTATGAATTTACAATTTGATTGTACAGAATTACCAGTGGCGTAACCACCCTTGAGGCATTGGGGTAATTTCTAATTTTTGGGTTTCCCTATTATTTCAATGTATTATTACTCCCCTGTGGTTACGCTGTAGTGGTGGTGACCTTTCAGTTGTAGAACCATCTCTGTTTTAGTAAAATTAAGGACAATTATTGTAATTAATGATAATCCCTTCTGATGATCGAGTATGCAGCATTTAACATTTATATAAACGCATAATATATTCATGTTGTACTAAGTTGTAAATGGTTTAGAGGCGAGACATTTAAAAGGACATTTTCTGGTTTATCTTAAAATATGTAGAACGATTGTACATAAAAAAAACTAATTGCCAGGAAACTACAATTTTAAGAAGAGAGATCGAATGTTACCACAAGTAAATTCTTATTAGGTGTAATATTTGTATATTGTGCTTCTTTGTATATATCGCGTTCCTAGTTGCATTACAATTACTATGTAAATTATGTTAAATATTGTTGTTCTTGTTGTTGTCGATATACAATGAGCTTATGTGATTGTAAACATGAGCAATTTGTCACTGTCATGTCATTTAGGCATGTCACCGTTGCCTTTTTACGTCATGCGCTGGCCTTTCTTCGATGTGACCAACATCGAATGCCTAAATCACATACGAGAATTTAATTAATGTTCTAACTATTTAATTACGATGGGGCTCGGCTGTTTTGTTGGTCGTGGTGTGCACTGTTTTTTAGAATATTATTAACAAGCACGTGGATGGGTATTTTAAAAATGTTTCGTAGAATTTACACACAAATTTTTTTTATAGATTATTCAATGGAGTCGAATTCCTTGAAGTAGCCTGCTTTTTGCTGTAAATAAATTATGTTAAAGATTAAACTGTTTTTCTGCCAAACAACCGCAGCATACAAAATCATAAATTCTATTTAATATTTACTTATTCTGTTTGCCACTTTGAAGGATCGAATGGATATTTTAACTGAATAATGGAGCATTCTTATTCATTGTTAGCAATATTGGCTTATCAGCTTTTTATCACCGTGTAGCTACCTTGAGATTGCATACGCATATATAATTCATGTGAATGGTGGACGGTTAAATTATTGATCATATATTATTTGAGTATAAAAATTCATTGTAGAATCAACAATCTGATAGGAAATTTTCATTCGCAAGACAAAGTCATTCAATTCCTAACATAAGAGTGTTACCAAAATTCAAACAATAAAAATGCACTTAACTTTTTGGATGTCTGTTCTTTGCAAAAATTAAAACCCAACTTATAAATGCAAATTTAACATTGATAAGCTAGGAGGGCGGGGCTTAGTGTGGAGTTACGTTAACATTAGTAAGATAGGGAAAATCTCCCTAAACGGAACCGCAGGGGCATTGTTTGTACATATTTGATTTCGCGAACGTGGCGAAATCGGTTGCACCAACGACCTAAGAAAATGAAAGGCAAATACATTTTTATGCAATCTGCATAGGTGGACACACAAAATGACTCCAAATTAATAATTATATTGAAAGTTCGAAATTACAATTGTAATTTAATTACATATGAGGTGTGCACATATCGCTGAAATTACAAATTGCTTTCATGTAATTTAATTAAAATGTAATTAAATTACATATAATTTATTGCATGGGTACACATAAAATTAGGTTTTTTGGCCATCTATGGAATTACCGTAAGTTCGTATATTTATTTCATTTTTGAGTTTGTCCACTGATATTAGTACTTATTTGATATTAGTACTTCACTTTATATTTCAAATACACACGATCTTTATTTCAGAAAACTGTATCAGTCACAGGTTCAAAAATATTACTTAGCGAAGGTTCGTACTTGCATCCTCGTTGCACGTATGATACGATGCAGGTAATCAAAATATCATTTCGTGAGAACAAAGACCGTACACAAAACATTTTGAGGGTTGCAACTTTTTTTAGTGTTGAGTAAAACTTCTGATCAGTGGCGTACCCAGAATCTTACTTGGGAGGGGCACGGGGCACCTCATGTAAATTTAGCTCCTCGCATTTTTGCTTTCCTATCCTCCCTATGCTAACAGCTACAATTTAGGTTAGCATGACCCTGCACCCCCTGAATACTCCGTTGGTTCCGATGCGATTGTATCTTTTGGATGCTACCGTTCAACCTTCGTCAACAAAGCAGAATAAACTGCGTGAATATCATTTATTAGCTGATAAGTCTGCAAGAGAATCTTTTATTTCCACTTGATTTGTCTTGGATTGGCTAATGGATGCAGAGTACACATAACCAAGTGGCTAAGTTGTTCGACGAGCTTGCATGAGCAGCTAAACTTGCAAATTCTCATTGTTTGTAGAAAGTGGAAAGTTTTCGCGTTTTGTAATATATGGCAATTATTATGTGATGTACTGTTGATAGTGCAAATAAATAGATAACAACTACACATTATCCAATTGGACTTAACTAATATAAGTAAAAATTTGCCAAGCTTATGAACATATTATTTCCTCGCAGAAGACCCCAGCAGTGGTGGTGGGGGTTGGGGGTAGTCACAAAGGATCAGGGGTGTATGTAGAAAAATAATTTAGGGGACTACCCTAAATCAGTCCTACCCTTTTTATGTTTTTTAATTTTTTTGAGATCTTGGGAGCTTAGGGGCCCTTACCCTGGATACGCCACTGCGAAGGATAATTTTCATTGGTGAACCGTAGGAATAAATTTAATTGGTTGGTCGGGCTGATCACACGATCACAAACGATTGGCACATTAGCAAATTTACATTCGACTTCTTCTTGCAGATAACAACTGATATTAAACTTTCGTTGAATAAAATTATGTTACTTCTTATTTAGTACAACAAAGTGTGCAGCTTGGTGCAATTGTAGTGCTTGCCACTGTTACTCGTCTTTATCTCGTACCTGCACCGACTACCGACCACAATTAACTCTGTGAATTTCTCTTGGCCACAGTTTCACTTGGCTGCCAAAATGTGCTCGTGTGTCTGTCTCTGTTCTTTGTTGGACTGTCTTGAGACTTTAGAGTAGAACCAAAGAGACAAGCTCTTTGCATTTATAAAGATTTAACATTGATCATATGACAGAATAAATTCATACACACTTTATAATACTTTCCATTAATTTACTGCTGGCACTGATAATTGTTTGTGATAATTAAGTCGTGTATTCTCAGTGTCAAGAAAATAAATACGTCAGTATAGTGAATTAAAGTGCATGCAAACAGTGAGTACAAGCGAGTAGTGCATAAATATTTTGGAAAATATAGTAAAATATTGAAAGGAGTTATTTCTTTTCGATAAATAGTAATAGTTAACCGATGAATAGTTAACCATTATATAAAAGTGCTGGAATAATTTTGCGGAAGACTCTGGCATGAAGCGTACTTGGAGAGTAACGGTGGTGGTTACGCTTTGGCTATGTTGCTGCAAAGATTCGGGCGCCAACAATTCAACAACAACCATTCCAACGGTGGAACAGCAGTTCCATCTGACTACGACTACAGAAAAATATCACAAATTCAATGAACCGGGTATTTTGAATCCTTCTATTAGTTTTCAATTTGAGATTTAATTATTGCACATTGGAAATTTAAGTATTGCACAGAAATAATACAAAATGATTTTTCTATTCGTCTTTTGGAGAATTTCAGCTTTTCATTTGGAAGTTTAAGTATTTGTATAT